>JAAHCF010000320.1:20619-41585 GCA_038367545.1 Beauveria asiatica | reverse complement strand
GTTTTTTTTTTTTTTTTTTTTTTTTTTTCTTTCGCTGCAGCTGCTGACGGTCCGTCGTAATGTCGAGTAGGATTCGAGACGTGCGTGGTCAATTTCGGAACAGATGTTCCCGGCCTCGAGGGAAACCATGCGAGATATCTATACGGCCCAGGGAGCATACTGGTCGCGCACGCGGACCACGAGCACCTGACGGTGGGAGATCTGGATCGCGCCGTGGTGGACTACAAGAAGCTCATCGAACATGCCCTGGCGCGGAAGCCAGTCCAATGTCCTGGCAAAGGGGTGTGAAAGGAAAGCTGTGAAACAAAAAAGAAAAAAAGGAGAAAAAAAAGAAAAAGGAAAGTTGAGTGGTTGGTTTTGGTGTTTCATATCTACTTGAAGCCGAGTATCGCATCGGCGGCTCAAAGGGGGAGCAGGAAGGAATTGCCAGATTCTATGTAATAAGTGAGTTGTCGGTGGGAGCTGAAGACGCCGGTGGTAGCTATTTGGCGCCCGCGGCACCTCTTCTGCTTGTTATTGAACGCGGCTATATTCTGCAAATTGATGGCAGTATTCATTATGGCTAATGAAAGAAGAAAAAAAAAAAACGAAAAAAAACTTCAATTACGCGCTCCTCTCTCCATTTGGAGTCTTGTCAGGATCAAGCTCGCTAGTCGACGGAGAAGAAGGTCTATACAAGTATACTACAAACAACCAGCAAATTCGAGTCAAAATCCCTCCAACGATGGCATAATTATGACGATGCTTCGCTCCTAATCAATTGAATGTTGCGACTCATGATATATATTCAAGCTTGGTGCCGCCCGAAACAGTCATCGGCGAGCGCGCCAGCGGATCCAGAATTGCTAGGGAAGCCTGTCCGCAACGGCGCGCCCTCCGAACCACATCAGTAGTTGAAAAAAAAGGCTAATGTCTCAATCATATCATCCCATTGCCATTACTAGAGCCTTTGCCATTCATGGCTTGATTCTGTTATATTTTTCTTCTTCACATCGTCATTGAGTCCCGCGTTGACCAACCCTTGCATACATCAGCTTGCCCCTCCATCATGACTTCATCCCTCCCCTCCACCACCTCCCCCTCCGTCGTCCTCGCCGTCGCCTCCCCTTCCGAGCAGCGTCACGCGTGGCGCGCCACCCACCCCTCCTGGGGCCGCGGCCTCACCCTCGCGCAGTACCTCGCGCGCGAGGAAAACCTCCTCACCACGGCACTCGCCCGTGACGGCGGCCTAACGCCCTGGATCCTCACCACCACCGCCGCCGACAGTCCGCGTCCGGTCCTGTCTAGCTGCGAGACTCTCAAGAAGCGCGCCATCGTCGCGAGCCCAGACGGGAGCAGCGTCGCCGACGTTGTCGCGCACGGCGTGGCCAGCGTCTTTACGGAGCAGCGGCACCGGTCCCGCGGCTACGCCGGCAGGATGATGGCGCTGCTCGGCGCGGAGCTCGCGCGTCGGGAAGAAGCCTCGCCGGGGGCTGCCAGGTTCTCGGTGCTCTTTTCCGACATTGGGCCGCGGTTCTACGCCAACCATCAGTGGAAGCCCATGGGCAACACGCACCTTGCATTTCCCGTCGGCGGCGTGCCATCTACATCGACGCCCGCCCGCATCACCGAGCTCACCGACCAGCACCTCGAGGCGCTCGCCGCCCGCGACGAGCAGCTCCTCCGCGCGCAGCTCTCGCGCCCCATTGCCGCCGCCGCCGCCGCCGCCGCCCGCCACACTCTGCGCGTCGCCGTACTGCCCGACTGCGCGACGCTCGAGTGGCACTTTCGGCGCGAGGACCACATGCTGGGGGACCTCCTCGGCTCGTCCCCTGCTCGCGTGCGTGGCGCGCTATACACGCCACCACCTGGCAACAACAGCAACAACGACGACGACGACGACGACGACGCTGCGACAGACGACAACGACGCCCGCCGCGTCTGGGGGTTCTGGGTGCGGTCGAGGTCCGACGGCGGGTCGTCCCCGGTCGTGACGGTCCTGCACTTTTTGCGGCTCGTGGTGGAAGACGACGCGCGGACGTCGGACGAGGAGCTGGCGGCGGCGCTCGACGGCATCATGGAGGTGGCGAGGCGCGAGGCGGCGGGCTGCGGGGGCAGCAGCGTCGAGATGTGGAATCCGTCGGCGAGGGTGACGGCCGTGTTTCGGGAGAGGCTGCCGCAGCTCGAGGGCAGGATCGTGCAGCGCGACGAGAGCAGTCTGGCCAGTTTGCGGTGGTTCGGCGCCGGCTCGGTGGATCATGTGGAATGGGTTGCCAACGAAAAGTTTGCGTGGTGTTGATTGACTGCAACAGTCATGCGCTGTATTGGTCCGAGACTTTACATGCGCTACATTGGTTCGAAACTACAACAGTCATGCGTTCTATTCGTTCGAGACATCAAGTCTTTCTGGTGCACTGTTATAACTATACACATATACACATTTCACAGAGCATCGTCTCTCGTCAATTCGTATATATTTCTCTGCACTCTATCATGACCATACGTCTAATGCCGGCAAGAAAACAATTAGCTAAGTAAACGCCGCCAATACATGTTCAAGTGCTTCATCCCCACATCGCCACATATATGCCTCGCAACCAAAATTACTGTCAAATACAAACACCGGCTTCATATTTCTTTCACCGAGACGCGGCTTGGGCAGTTTAGTAGCTGCGGCCAAACATCGTCCACTTGTCGGCCTTGCCCTTGCATTCAGGGTTCAAGCACTCAGTTTCGCCAGCAACAATGCCCTCGGGCTGCTCAAAGGGGATGCAGAGCGACTTCATACCCATCGTGGGAGGCTTTTGGTTCTCGGGGACATCAGGCTGCTCATCTACGCGAGTGGTGAGCTCCTTGATGCGGTCCTCGCACTTGCCGTCGCCGCAAAAGGGAATGAGTACAACATTCTTGTTGTCGAGGGCAGGGAGAACCTCGTCCCAGTTGGTAATCTTGAGACGGTGTTCACGGAATGAAGCCTCGGCTTTGCTATACATGTCCTTTTGAATCGTCTCGAGCAGCTCGGGGATCTTGGTGCTGAGCTCATCCAGAGCAACAGTGCCCTTCTCACCAGTATCGCGACGAGCAAAGGAGACGACTTTGTTGGCAGCATCCTTGGGACCAAACTCGATGCGCAGGGGAACGCCCTTCAACTCCCAGTCGTTAAACTTCCACGCGGGAGTGTAGCCATCGCGGAAGTCGACATCGACGCGGACACCCGCCTGCTTCAGGGTGTGCTGAATGTCGAGGAGCTGCTCCTCGTGCTGCTTGCGAGCCTCGGGGGTCGTGCTCTTGTTGATACCGACGGGAATAAGAATCGTCTGCAGCTTGGCGATACGGGGAGGGAGCACGAGACCCTTGTTGTCACCGTGGACCATGACCATGACACCGATGACACGAGTAGACAGACCCCAAGAGTTCTGCCACACGTGAATGTGGTTTCCCTTGTTGGCGGGGTCCTCGACAGTAATGTCAAACATCTTGCTAAAGTTCTGGCCTAGGCAGTGAGAGGTGCCGCCCTGAATACCACGACCGTTGGAAGGAATATAGCCTTCAACAGTAGTAGTGTAGTATCCACCAGCAAATTTTTCGTTTTCGGTCTTGCGGCCCTTGACAACGGGAACGGCGAGCAGCTCTTCATAAATGCCAGCGTACCAGTCGAGAATTTGGAGAACCTCAAAACCAGCAAGCTCTTCATTCAGGTGCGCCGTGTGGCCTTCCTGCCAGAGAAATTCGCGAGTGCGCAGGAAAGGAGTCGTTTGCTTGGCCTCCCATCGCACAACCGAGTTCCATTGGTTCAGTCGCAAGGGGAGATCGCGGTGGCTCCGGATCCATTTGGCGTAGTAGGGGTACATGACGGCTTCGGAAGTAGGACGGACGGCGACAGGGACCTCGAGATCCTTATCACCACTGCGCACGGATGTTAGTATAATTATGTGAAATATGCCGAAAAGTTGCGATTAAATGCTTACGCCTTGGTGACCCAGGCCAGTTCGGGAGCGAAGCCCTCGACGTGATCCTTTTCCTTCTCCAGGGACTTGGCGGAAAGGAACATCGGGAAGCTGGCTTCCTCGACACCGAGATTCTCAATGCGTTCCTGGAACCACTTGCGAATGGTGCTCCAGATGTACATGGAGATGGGACGGAGAACGAAGAAGCCGGAGATTTCCTGGTAGTACTCGACCATCTCGGCCTTGAGGACGACTTCCTGGTACCATTGTGAAAAGTTGTCGGTTTTGGTAACGGTAATGCCGATGATATCGTCCGTCTTCTTGCCGCCGACGACGGGAAGATTGGCTTGCTTCGAGGCATTCTTAGCAGCCTTAGCAGCCTTTTCAGCAGCCATCTTGGCCTGCTTCTCGGCCTTCTTCAAGGCGCTCTTGGATTGCTCGGTGACACCTTCCATTGCAGCGGAAAGGAGTCAAACGGGATAGTTGGTGGAGCTTAAAAGCTGCGTAGGAATGACTGAAGGGCGGGGTAGTTGAAAGTGCGGACCGGGTCAATATTTTTTCTCGCCGCGAAAAAAACTCGCCCAAGCGAGACACGGTGGGCGGGCGAGTTTTGACAGAGTCGTTCGGGGGTTGACCACGAGAGGCGGGCTCTTCTTTTTTTGGTGGAGGGGGAGACCCTGCCCCGCGCCCACCAGCGCCTGAGCTGAGGGGCAGTCCGGGTTAGGGCAGGCCTGGCCAATCAGGCAATGGGGACCGGTCGAGACAACAAAAGGTCAGTGGGTGGCACCAAAGCTTGATTGAGGCCCAAGTCCCAAGGCCGAAAGGCTGCTGTAATTTATAGCGATTAGGTATGCCCATTGTCCACGGCGGAAGAGTTTGCGGGGCTGTTGCGTTGGAGAGCCGCTGGAACTTCTGGGCAGCGCTGTCAACAGGCACAAAGACGCTGATGCACGCTAACAACAGTGAACGTTATCACCGCAGACTGCCCTGAAAGTTTCATCCATCAGCCATCGCCCCGGAACTGGAACAATCTCTCCTTCCGAGACATCCCCCCCCCCCCCAAAAAAAGCTTCGAGGGGCAGATGGTCCACTGTGGAAGCTCGTGGTAAATTATAGCGGCGCGCAGGCAGAAACTCGATTCCAGGAATCATCACCATAATCTTCCCTTCTGCCAATCACCAGCGCCATCACGTACCGCTGCAGATATGGCGTCTATGTTTGAACAACCAGGGAACGGCACTCTCTTTCTTGGTGGCCAAAAAATTTCCGGCTCCGACATTCGTGACCAAAACGGTACGCCTCATTGACGCCTCGCCGCCGCATCCCACCAAACTGCCGTTGCTAACTCGTCTGCCCAACTCGCCAGTGCTGGCCACCCAAGCCATTGCAAATGTCGTCAAAAGCTCATTTGGCCCCAGCGGCCTCGATAAAATGATGGTTGACGATATTGGTGTACGCTTCCGCCCCCAATTCTTCACTCAGCTCTCTGCCCCTCGCCCTTTTACTCACCGCAAACTAGGACGTCACCGTCACCAACGACGGCGCCACCATTCTCCAGCTCCTCGACGTCGAAGACCCGGCCGGCAAAATTCTCGTCGAACTCGCCCAGCAACAAGATAAGGAAGTCGGTGATGGCACAACCTCGGTTGTTCTCATCGCCGCAGAGCTGCTCCGTCGCGGCAACGAGCTCATGAAGAACCGCATACACCCCACCACCATTATCACTGGCTACCGCCTTGCTCTCCGTGAAGCCGTCAAGTACCTGCAGGAAAATGTCAGCATCAAGGTTGAGAACCTCGGCCGCGAATCACTCATTAACATTGCCAAAACCTCCATGTCCAGCAAAATCATTGGCGCCGATTCGGACTTTTTCGCTGAGATGGTTGTCGACGCCATTACCACCGTCAAGACGACCAACTATAAGAACGAAGTCAAATACCCCGTCAAGGCCGTCAACATTCTCAAGGCTCATGGCAAGGGCACCCGCGAATCCATGCTCGTCAAGGGCTACGCTCTCAACTGCACTATTGCCTCCCAGGCCATGCCTACCTACATTCAGGACGCCAAGATTGCTATCCTGGACATGAACCTGCAAAAGGAGCGCCTGAAGCTCGGCGTTCAAATTACAGTCGACGACCCTCAGCAACTAGAGCAGATTCGTGCACGCGAGTCTGGCATGATTCTGGAGCGTGTTGATCTCATACTCAAGGCGGGCGCTAATGTTATTCTGACCACCAAGGGTATTGACGACCTCGTACTGAAGACGTTCATCGAGAGAGGCGCAATGGGTGTCCGCCGCTGCAAGAAGGAAGACCTTAGACGTATCGCCAAGGCCACCGGCGGCACCCTGTTGAGTACCCTCTCGGATCTCAACGGTGACGAGAAATTTGATCCCTCCTACCTCGGCTCCGCCGAATCCATTTCTCAGGAGCGCATCTCGGACGACGAGTGCATCATCATCCGCGGGCCCAAGAACCACTCTGCTGCTTCGTTGATTCTGCGCGGCCCCAACGACTACACCCTCGACGAGATGGAGCGCTCCATTCACGACTCTCTTTGCGCTGTGAAGCGTACTCTGGAGAGCGGCAGCATCGTCCCCGGTGGTGGTGCCGTCGAGACTGCCCTTCACATTTACCTGGAAGAGTTTGCTGGCACAGTCGGCTCGCGCGAGCAACTGGCCATTGGCGAATTCGCCCAGTCGCTGCTCGTCATCCCCAAGACGCTGGCCGTCAACGCCGCCAAGGATGCCTCGGAACTCGTCGCGCAGCTGCGCTCAAGACACGCGCTGTCCCAGCGCACCCAAGAGGTCGACGCCAAGGACGACGAAAAGACGCTTGCCCGCAAAAAGGGCTACAAGAACTATGGTCTCGATCTCACGCGCGGCAAGGTTGTGGATGAGCTCAAGCTTGGTGTTCTCGAGCCCAGTGTCAGCAAGGTTCGCCAGCTGAAGAGTGCCGTCGAGGCATGCATTTCCATCATGCGTATTGATACCCTTATCAAGTTGGACCCCGAGCAGCCCAAGGATGATGGCCATGGTCACTGAGAAGAAGCGCAAGGCGAAGCGTATTGAGGACGATGCAAAAGAAATGAAGTAAAAAGCCCTTGTATGTAATTAGAGTAGATGGGTGGAAATATTACAAATGCAAAAGGTTCACACAAGAGCGGAAAGCGTGCGCAAGGAAACGCTTACTTTGTGTGAGATATAGAAGGGACGAAGGAAACAAATGCAAACCATTCTATCACACATGTCTGTGTGCGCCGTATATAAGGCGGGATGGAAAGAAATAGAAGCAGACTACTCCACGCATATCAACCTGGGGCAACTACATCAACAGTCACATGCGGTTACCGGAAGATTGCGGGGAGTTGGCGTCTTACTTTACACGGCGTCATGGACATGGGCAGTCTACACTGGTGCTTTTTGTAGCAAAATGGACAGGTGCGAATGATACCAAAACGCACGGATGATTCTTGTAACAAAAGGAAATTGATTCATGGAACATTTAGATTTGTACAATGTTGCCTGCAGCGTTTCCCCCAACGTCTAATAAAATAGGTAACGAGAATATCCATTGCTGGCGGCATCGTCCTCGTACCTTTCCTCTTCCTGCCCTCTTTGCGCTCTCCCCAATGAAAAATCACACATTTTGCTCTCTGATGCCTTGATTTGGTTCCTCCTTTCATCTTTCAGAAAGAGAAACTCAACAACAAAAAGAACACCCCCTTTCATATTGTTACAACGCAGGATGGCGTGTTGTGCGTGTATGTTTAATTTTGTGTGTCGCGAATGCTCCTCTTTTCTTCTTGCAGTTTTTTGTCGAGGCTCCATTAACCAATGATGAGCTTGTCCTCCTCGGGAAATTCGTAGGCGGGAATCTCGAGGTTAAGAGGCGCGGGGCCTCGTCTTATACGACCGGAAATGTCGTAGTGGGAGCCGTGGCAGGGGCAGAACCAGCCGCCAAAGTCGCCGGCCTCGCCAATGGGGACACAACCCAGATGGGTGCAGACACCTATTGATGCGGTTAGCTTTTCTCTTCCGTGAGAGTCGGGATTATCGTTCCGAGACTTACCCAGCATGACGAGCCACTCAGGCTTCTGGACACGATCGTCGTCGGACTGCGGGTCGCGAAGCGATGCGACCTCGACCTTGTTGGCCTCGGCGATCTCGTCGGCGGTGCGGTGGCGGATGAAGACGGGCTTGCCACGCCACTTGATGATGACCTGCAGGGAAGGGAGTGCTTGGTTAGCATTTGCGCGAAGGGGTCGGGTAGCGGGATTTGGGGAGTGGAAAAGCTTACGTTCTTGCCCTCGGGGATGGTGTTGAGGTCGACCTCGACCTTGGCCATGGCCAGAACGTCGGCAGAGGCGGACATGTTGACGAGAAACTCTATGGTGCCACCCACGTCAGCAACTCTGATTCCAATTGCAATTTCGAACTCGTCGTATCGGGGGCCGGCAAAGGACAGCCATTGACGATCAATTGACCACGCCCTCGAATGCTATCCCGTCGTAATGCATCCCCAATCATATTCTGCTCGTCGCCAATTGATGGATTCCTTACCTTGAACCGTGCTCTTGGCACCCGCTGCCGTCAGGGCGCCCATGGCGCCAACCATAAAGTACGAAAAGAGCTTGTTGCTGCCCTCGGGCTTGGCCGACATGTACTTTCCAAAGTCGGGAATCTGAGAGGCCTTGGAGGCGCCCTTGAAGGGGCTGCTGTAGCTGGCGGCGGCGTCGTCGGAGCGCATGGCGGTGCTGCTCAGGGCGCGGACGGCGGGCATGGCCGGCTTGGCCGCCGAGCGCAGGCACAGGCGAGAAGCAGTCGATAGAGCAGCCATTGTGAGTATGATGGAGAGAGATCCGAGCCGAATTTCGCAGATGGAGTCGGAGACGACCGAAGGGGCGCAAGGGACGGGGAGGGGCGGATTCGGTTGTGAGGTCTTTTGGGTCGAGGTGGTGATGGTGACCTCTGCGTTTTGCCGAAAGTTTTGGGTCCCGGTTGCTGGCCTGAGGCGCCAAGTTTTCATTTCGCAGCGTAATGTGTGCAAAAGCTGGGAAATTGGGTGACGCTGATTGGCTGGTGGGGTTGCTACCCGGACTCTTCCGCGGAAACTGGCCATCCGCTTTTAGGCAAATAAGCTTGTAAGCAATTATTCCAGCCTCAAGCAGCTAACTAACCTGCACCAGCTGTCATTTGCAACCTGAATGATCACAGCCCACGCCCGAGCTATTTGACACATTCTTTCCAGTGAACAGGGTGCGTTTAGCTTTTGAAATTCTGATTCTTTTTTCAGTAGCCGAACAAATGCTTCCTGATACTGAGGCTACCTATCTGCCAGTACAGCCATAATCAACAAACGCCTCACGCAAGCCGCCAAGCTCCTAAACTAGGCCGTACAGGCTTGGAAAGAGAATCAGCACATAACCAGCCAAATGGTTTACAACAAGAAAAATACATTGATTCATCCCAGGCAAATCGCACTGTCGCAGACAATCATACCAGCACACCCAGGATTGCCCGTTTCTAAAATTTTCGCGATTGACACGCCTTGGTCGTATCCAATTGCGCCCCCCAGACCGCGACGCGCTCTGGGTGACTGATGAACACGAACCTGCATCCGTGTAAAGATGAGGTCCGCAATCAAACGCAGCATTCTGAGGCGTAGTACAAGGACCTTTTTCGGCAGCTGAGCGCTTCTCTTCTTCCCATTCCATCTCGAAGAAAGTGCAGCACGATACTGCGATGGATAACATGTACAACAAACATCCGCAATGTGGAAAAGTTTGACAACCATCACAGCGCAACTTTCTTATTCCCCAAGGTGTGGAAAGAAAAGCCCAACTTCCAATCCGAAGATCTGATTTCTAGCATACGCATCCTAGCAACACTCGTTTCTGCCGTCTACTCTTTGCCTTTCAAACCATGCTCTATCGCATCCGCAATGTCAACATCCCACGAGCCGCCTCCTTCACGAACATCATCATCCCATACATCTTCAGAATCTCTCTCCGCAAATGAAGTGTTGTGGGAGGAGGTGTCATCCATTTCCTTAACATCCTCATCCTCCGCGAGACCTCGACGAGTGCCAAGCTCTACACCCTCCGGAACCTCGATCTCGATATCGGTGCCTTCAACCTTTTCAATGCCTGATTTATCAAGTTAGTACAGGGTGAAATGCTTGAGCGAGAGTCTCGAAACACACCATATACCGGCTCATCACCAAGGAAGCCAATTGGAATTTGATCTCTCTTTCCCGTGTTTCTGAAGCTCAAGCGACATCTGCTCGGGAGAAGTCCTTGGTTAGCTAACACAAGAAAGGCGCATCACCTTTGTTTCTCGGCCGGAACTTACGAAAATGCGACAATGACATCGATGAGACCGCCCCATTTCTTTCGCGTCTGCACACCGTCCCAGCAATACCCGTTGATGCTGACGGTACGGAATCGGTTTTGCCCGTTGGTGCTGACGGCGCAAATGACATTGTCCATTGACTTGAGGGCCTTGACCATTGGCGTGTACGATTTACCCGCAAACAAATTGCCAGACATGCTTCTCAACCCGGGAAACGTCGGCGACGTCGCAGCGGCCGTCTTTGGATAGGCCAGCTGAATTGTAAAGTTGCGCTTGTGGTACCAGCTTTCGCGTTTCTGGTCTTGCTGTAATTGGAAAAAAAAAAAAAAAGCAGTAACGCCGTCATTAGTGATGTGCATCGACGATGAGGAGGCTGCGGATCTCGAACTTACCGCGGCGCTGATGCCTGCAGAGTGCGCCTGGAGGTTAGTCTTTGCGTACCCAGTCACTCTCTGCTTGTTGCCCCATCCCGCGGTGACCCAGCCATCTTCCTGAGGGCCCCAATTCTTCCATTCAGCCTTGGTTGCATCAGACTCGGGCTTTTTCCTGCAGCACGTCATGTCAGAGAAGCCATCAGGCGTGCGACGCTGCGTCCACCTACCTGTCGTTGTAATAGACAATGTTGGTGTCGAGATTACTAAGAAGTTCTGGGGAACGTTTAGGAGTTTGCGTCGAAATGAGGTGCTGGAATGGTGGCACTTACTGTTGCAGAGGCCCTGTTGGTCATTCTGCCAGCTCGGCACGCACGTCCTCGTCGTGCCGGTCCCGACGCTTGGGTACAGACCATAAAAATCGGAACCACCCTCCTCGGACGAGGCAAACGGAAACTCGTCACAGTTGGTGAGAGCCCTCCCAAGCTTCGGATCGCCCCAGGCCGCCCTCCGACGGGCCGAGTTGTCACCCGTGCAGAATCCCAGCCGGGCCGCCGTCTTGGTCGGGCAGCTCTGGCCGCGGCGGCGGCTCGCCCGCTCCCTTTTCGAGTCCCACGTCAGGGTCCAGCTGCTCTTGGTGCCCCTGCTGTTGGGCTGGCCGTTGCGATTGTTGAGGAACTTTTGCACCGAGTTGCAGATGCCCGGCATCGTCGTGCTCCGGCCCCGCGGCTTCTGCTTCAGCAGCGTGTAGTCGGAAAAGTACGAGACACAGTTGTAGTAGAGCCTCGGCAGCTTCTCCGGGCACTCTCCTCTGGCGGCGGCGGCGGCAACGGCGCGCTTGGCAATGTCACCTTCGTGCCGCTTAGAGGCCGTCTCGTTCGCGGCCGCCATGTCCATGCTGCTGAGCGTGTCCGGGTCGTCCGGGTCGGGCGGTATAGTCGCGGATGTGCAGCCGCTGAGCCCACCGGTGACGCAGGTAAAGTCACCGAACTTGAAAGTGCCCTCTTCCTTTTTCCCATTGTCGGCCGCCGCTGCCATGGCCGCGTCTTGCCCGCCGCGATAGGTGCCGTTGGCGGTCATGTCGGCGCCGAGTTGGAAGACGCCGGGACCGGAAAACTTGGGCAGGTCTCTGCGAACAGGGCCAAACTCGGGTGCAGGTAGCTCAAAGAGCGGCTGCGGTAGCGGTCCACCGGGAGAGCTGTGCAGCTGGCGCTTCCGAGACGTGTCCGAGGAGGAGACGCGGACCGGTCCATAGACGTCTATGAGCTGCTCCTCAAAGGGATAGTAGCTATCCGTCTTCCAGGTTCCGATGAGAATGGCCTCGACGATGGCTGAGAAGCCTACTCTGTAGAAGAACTGGATTCCGTATTCGTACGACCAACCCTTTTCCAGTTGAGCCTTGGCTTTGGCGTAGAACCACAGCGTGGTGTTGACAAACGCCGCGACGTGCGCATCCACGAGTGTTTTCTATGAAATTATTAGCATTCCCGAACACCACGCAAAAACGCACGTCAGAGTGCCGCTCACCTGGAATTTGCCAATGCCACCGCCAAGCTTGAGACCCAGATTCACCTCTGGCGTGACCAAGACACCAAAGCCGACCTTGGCCTCGACTTCGGCCTCGAATACCGGCGTCAGACCCTCTTTGTCGCCGTCATTCTTTTCCAGCGAGGTGGAAGCTGTGCTCAGCTTCTTATCGTCGTTGGGCATGTACAGCTCAATGGGCCTGAACGTGTACCGAGCGCCGACGCGCATGGATCCCGCGACGGTCACCTCGCCTCGGATCTGGCCCCAAATGTCCAGGGACGGGCCAATCGCGGCGATGCCCTTGATGGCCAGACCGGGGTACGTCAGCGTGTCGATGATTTTCTTGCGGTCCGACGTGTATTCGAGATGGGCCTCGCCGGCGACGGTGATGCCGGCCTCCATGTACGGATGGGCGCCGACGTACGCATAGGTGTCGATGATCTTGGGCGGGACAATGGTGCCGGAGAAGTAGTAGGCGTACTGCGTGCGCATGTCAAAGTCAAAGTCGGCCGTCACGTCGAGGCCGGCCTGGAACGTGATGCCTGCATCGCTCTCGCACTCGAGTCGACCACTGTACAGCGTCAAAACGGAGTTCCATCCCATGGGCAGGAAACCCTTTTCGTTCTTGACAATGGTGTTTAGTTTCTGCAGCCAGTCTTGAAAGGCTCCGTACCAGCGGCGCTCCATGGCATGAGTGGAAACATCATCCGGCTCTGGGGTAAAGGACCTGCGACTGGCCATGTGCTCGTCGCGGCCTGCCTTTTCGAGGTCGCGCTTCTTGGCCTGGTCGACGCGGGCTCTCCATTCGTCAAAGCCCAAGTGTCTGGCATAATCGCGCCTGCTCCGCCTCTTTGCGGCCTTGTCTGCGGGCTTATCCGTGAAATCATCCCAGTACTCCATCAGGTTGGTAAAGTCGACGCGCATGTTGACCTGCTCATTTTCGGCCCTCTTGATGGCGCCAAAATTGTAGTCAAATTTGAGCTCGTAGATGCCGTTTCTGTTGGCTTCAATCGTCCGCTTGCGGTGAACCCAGGACGGAAGCCGAGGCTGGTCGGCGCGTTTCATGGACACGATGCGAGCGAACGGACCCTCGCCAACGTGGTCTGGCAGTCGAATGATTGTGTCTTGGGCACCCTTGTAAAAGGTGCGACGGCATGCTCTGGAGTCTGGCGCGTGGTTGCAGTAGACGTAGATGGTTTCCGGGGCGTCCTCAAAGACGCTGTCGAGAATAGTTTGGTTGGTGGTGAGGAGCGAGCGCTTCTTGAGACCTTGTGGCTCCTTGTCGCTGACCACTGTAAAGTCTTTGCCAAAGTTGTCATTGAGCGAGCCGTCCGGCCCGTTGAGCATGATGAAGCCATACGGATCATCGCCAGGGTTCTCGTACAAGTTGTCCGGGGTCGTGTCCATGTTGTTATTGCCAAAGTCGTCAGCAAACTCCCACACATTCTCGGCAGCATCTTCCTTGTGAGCATCGGACCACAGAAACGACGGATCGACTGGCAGTTTCTTCTTGAACGGGCTGGGCGGGTTGCAGCAGAGCCCATACGCAGGTTCGACAATGTTCATCTGCGGATAGGCCGAACAGTCAATCGCATCCTTCTTGACCCAGTTGATGGAGGTGTGGGGGATCAGAGCGGTCGTGACTTTGATATCGTAGTAAGGGCACTCCTTATTGTTGCAGGTGAAGAAGTCCTTGTACGAGTCCGGGTACTGCTTGGTGCCCCCTTTCGGAGGATCTAAAAGGGTAAGGTCATTGGACCAATAGCAATTCTGAAGAGGATCTTGAGAGAAAGTTGCGATTTAGCAGCTGGAAAGATGATGCAAATTGAAGCAGCACTTGCCTTTTTTCGGACAACAATATGATCGAAGCGGTTGCTTAAGCTGGTCGGTAGGCTTGCAGTTTGCTGTTGAAACAAGTAGTTAGCTACTGATCAGGGCTTGAATCAATTTTCCCAGCTCGGAAAGCATGACACTCACATCCATCGTCTTTATCCAGCCTCCACGCGACCACTTTGCCTGAATCGCCGCAGTTCTGGTCCCAGTGGCCGCAGTCGGACCACCAACAGTCTTGGAAAAAGTCTGTCGAATCGCAACACAGCTAATGCCTGCACTTAGCCAACAGCGCAGAGAGTAACCATCACGGAGCGGCTGGCCATGTTTCTTACCGAGCGACGGCCTTGATAGCAACTCCCCGTTCCTTTGTAGTCAATGTAGCCATCAGTCGCCAGCTGGAACTGCTTCTTGCCGCAAAAGCCAGAGCATTCAATCTCGGACCGTTTTGGCGCGCCGATCCATTCGCAATTCTTGGGCATCTGGTCTTCCGGGCAGCAGACGTAGTGGAACTGGCCCTCTTTGCAGGTTTCCAGAGCCTCGTGCTTGTCGCTGCGGATTTGCCGCGGCGCGTGCGCCATCTCGACTGGCTTGTAGCCGGTGAAGCACGTTGCGCCAAAGGTGGAATCCCTTGCGCTCGACGCGCACTTGGAGGCGACGTAGCAGTTTTGGCCTGTATACGGCGAGAGCTGCTTCACGAGCTCGCCCTTTTCCTTGTCGGTCAAGCTTGTGTCGCCGTGGGCTTTGGACATGTTCTCGTCGCCAAAGAGTCCCGCCATTGCGTCGAAGTTGGCATTGTCCAAGTCGACGGACCAAATCATGAGACCTTTGAGACAGCGCGATGACTGGTACTTTTTCTTATCCTTGAAGCTTTCCGCGTCATCAAAGGATATCCACTGGTTGGATCCGTATATCATGTACTTGACAGTAGAGGCCTCGTCGTATGTGACTGTGGTGCCCAATTCATTCTTGCGACTTTGAATCTCTGAAAAGGATCTTAGCTGAGCGCTTCAAAATCACACCAAGCGTAGTTTGTGGCCATTTACATACCAGCGTAGGAAAGAATACCGCCAGTGTCGGTACACGAGCCGGGGAGACTGGGGCCGTCAAATTCGCAGTTTGGCGGAGTATGACAATTGGGGTCTTTGATGTGGAATCCTCGACCATAGAACCCGTAGCCCATGACGACTTTGTTGAAGTCAATCTTGTTCCGCCACAGTAGATCGAGACCATCTTCAATCTCAGTTTTGTTGGTATGGCCTTTGAGGTATGGGCCAGTAAAACGGATTTCCTTGTCCCATACGCCATGGATGTCATAAGTCATCATGTTGAACCAGTCGACGTATTTCTCAAGTCGTTTGATGTCAAAGCCACGCATGTACCAATAGCTTGAGGGCAGCGTAAGTGTGATTTGCCAGCCAGGATCGACGCTATCAAACATGTCCCTCAATTGAGACATGAAGAGTACGAAATTTGCGAAATCATCAGGGTTTCCGCCTAAGAGTCCTGTTAGATGTTGCGTCGTGAAGAATAGTGCGTGCTAGACAGAAGCGGCCATACCTCTGTCGTCGGCGACGGGATACTCCCAATCAATGTCGACGCCATCGAGTGCATATTTTTGCATATACTTTATGAGAGAGTTGATGAATTTCTGCTGATTAGGATATGTAGAGACCATGTCAGAGAAGCGGTGCTCTGTAGGCGGGTCATTAAAGACCCAACCGCCAATGGCGATATTGACACGCAAGCCAGCGTAAATCTTCTTGAGGCGAGATACACGGGCAACGGTCTCACCGATAGTGTCAGTCATTTCTAGGTTGGAGTTGATGCCTTCAAAAGCCACGTTGATGTGAGTCAAGACTCCTGCTGGAATGTTTTCAGGCTGCACAGCATCGCACTTTCGCTTGGCACCCTCGGCATTGTAGTATGCGATTCGAACCTTGGACTTCATAGCATCGTCGGTCTCGTCGCACTTTGGGCGACTGAAATTGAATTAAGTAAGAATCATGGAACGAGACCTCCAAAGCCACTTACTCAACATCAGGGCAGCCGCCTTTGTTTTGACAATTGTTGCAAAAATTGGGTTGCGTGCCGCAATACCCGTATTGACTGGCAGCTGCAAGTTAGTCGAGAGTGCAAGTCTAACCGTTTTATACCTTGACTTGCCTACAACAGACTCCAAGTGGACAGTCAAACTGATCTTCAGGAGCATATTTGCCGCATTCGGCGACGGCCTTGCAAGTGCCTTGACATCTATAGACGAGGGTTAGATGAATCAATAGTGTCGGGCCAGGATCGAACATGCCCTTCACCGCAAAATTCAGGACCGAAACCGCAGTTGCCTGCTCATTATAAATGGATCAGCATATTTGCCAGACTTTCAGGCTCCAAGTATAGTCATACCGGAAGGACCGCAGCAACCTGAGCGACACTGCTTCAATTTGCTGCAGGTGGCGTCCTGCTGCGCCGCTACAGCAGAAAGCAATCCTAGCGCTGCGAGAAGGACTAGGAATGTTGTATTCCTGTACATCCCAAAGTTTGCTCTCTTATGAAGATGCAGTTGAGGAAGAAGTATGCGACAAGAAAAGCAAAAGAAGCCGGCTCAATCCAAGACGGAATATGATGGGATGGGTAAATGCGACTTGTGGTGTGTTTCCATGGCACTCATATAACTTACAAGTAGATGGAATAATGGGCGCCTCTGTATTTACGGACTGACATCTCATGAGCCCCAAGTGCAACATGAACAACAGTCCCAATCCTCGCGAGTGACAATGACGGGCCGCGCCCCGGCAAGCCCACTCCTCGTTCGGGCGTTGCAGAAATAAGAAGTCACCGACATATTTCTCACAAGTTCCTGCTGTGTGGCTCGAAAATGCAATTTATTGACCTTGATGATTGAAAATGGGCGCTGCCATGTTTGTGCATAAGAGCCGACATGAAGTCGCAAGTGGCCGAGACGGGTAACAAGCCGCTCGCTCGCCTGCTCGCGCAACGTGGCGTCGTAGTTGACAGACGGAAATGGCAATATCTTGTCAGGGGTAATGCAGTATTGATTGGGCAAAAGTTTGTGTGTGTATTTTTGCTGCTAAACGAGGCCTCAGCCGTGGATGGTCGGTCGAGGAAGATGCTCTTGGCGAGCACAGTGCGAGACACTACGACGGTACTTGCAGGGTTGGACGCGAGGGCTGAGACTTGGCCGCATGAGCCTTTGAGTAACTATAAGCTGCATATCGGCGCTGTCCGATTCTGGAGTAAAGGCAATGGAAATGAAGTGTCCAAAGAAAGAGATGCTACTATTCAGTTGTTAGTCTGGACGGGCCACTGTGGAAAACAAGTAAAGGAGCTGGAACATGTAAGAGAATCCGACAAGAGTAACTACCAGATGGCATCCTCTCTTTCATCCTGCACCGCGCATACAATCTGCTGCTCCAAGTACTAGGCCAGAATCCTCGATCCTCTCTTGACAATGAATCCCTTCAAGGCCGCAGTCTGCCTGCTTGCGACTGCTGCTCAAGTCGACTCTCTGCAACTATGGAAGACGCCCGGAGACATTCCAAACACCGTGCCAGCACCCTGCCGCGTCGCACTGATAGGAGACATCAAGTGCGGACCGAGACTCATTCGAAGCAGCGAAATTCAGGCACCGGGAGCACTGGACCAAGAGTTTCTGACAGAGTACTGCAACAAGGATTGTGGCGATTCCCTCGACGTGAGCAACATGGACCCCCGCCGGTATAGACAATACCTAGCAGCTAACCGTGTTTTTTTTTTCTTTCTTTATTAGGGCTTTGCAAAAAGAGTCAATGGCAGTTGCGGCTGGAAGTCTTACAGCTGGGGTCTAGGTTTTGATCGCTCTGGCAACTCCATCGCGCAGACTCTGGTCTGGAACCACCAAGTTGCCTGCCTCAAAGATGAAAAGAGTGCAGACTTTTGCGTGCCCATGATTGCAGCTCGCAAAGCCGAGAAGTGCAGTGATTGCGCATTGCGATATCTGTCGTCCTTTGTCGACGTGGAAATGGCACCCGATCTTATTAGCGAGACGCAGTTTAAGAATCTACTAAAGGAGTGCTCGGCCGATCCGTCCAAGTATCCCATTGCAACGAGGACACTGGGGGAACCTAACGGTCCTACGTAAGTTTTTTTTATTATTATTATTCTCTTCTTCCTTTTTTTATAAACGTGTTTTATTCCACAAATCAGGTTAATACATTGTTTCTTACGCATTCAAGTGGAACAACTGCCCCGGCGCCGCACCAAAGGCAGTGCTTGGGCAAAAACTACACAGTCACGGCGGACGATACCTGCAACTCAATCGCTGCGAGCAACAGTTTAGCAATCGACAGATTCCTCTCGGAGAACAATCTCGACTCCAAATGCGAGACTCTTAAAGTTGGCGACAAGGTGTGCATCGGATCTAGCTGCAAGCTTCAACAAGTGAGACGACTTCCCTCCCCCTCCCTCTCTTTCTGAAATGCTCTAACAGGAGAGTTCAAGATCAAGGCAAATCAAACTTGCAAAGACATCATGCAAGGTCAAAAATTCACCATTGTGGAACTCCGTGCTTGGAACCCGGTTCTCTATTCCGACTGCGGCAACTTGGACACCCTCATTGGCCACTCCATCTGCATCTCGTGAGTTGTTTCAAGTGCCGTCTTTTCATCCAACAACAGCCTACTAATAAAAAATAAAACCCCCCCAGACCTCCCGGAACCAATCATTACGACGTAAACGGCACTGTCACGTGGAGCACCGGACCTACCCGGCCACCTACTGGCACATGGGCGCCGCTCCCCACGACCGGTCGACCGGCCGGCAACGAAACAATGCCCGAAATCATCACAGACGCTCCTACGCAGACGGCTTCAGGCAACGCGACTGCGACGTCTGAGTGGGATCGGGTCGTCACCAACTGCCCCGTGTCGGACGACGACGTCGAGGCCGGCTTCGACTGGGACATGCTCTCGGACGAGTGCTCCGCGATGCTGGAGCCGTACTGCACCCAGCCTCTGCCGGGAAGCACCTATCCCGCAAGCACCACGTTTCCGAGCAGCTGTCTTCCGAGTGCCATACTCGGTCTTGGAAACGGGACGGATGTGGCAGAAGCGGCGGGCAACGCGACACTGGCAAGGAAAAAGTACTGAGCTATATATATATATATATAGTTTTACCTCGGTCGCGAAATATCGGACTTGTGGCAAGACCCAGACATGAATTCATCAACCCTTCCATAGTATAGCTCATGGTAGTTGTGAAATCAATTCTTTCTCGTAGCAAGTACTCTGTGCGTATCAAGGAATGTAGTTGTATGCTGATTCTGCTGCGGCGAATCTTGCATCGCGGAGCCCAGTGTACTCTAGCAGGCCGAGCCATACTCGGATTCCGTCTCCCACTCGGCATCAGAACCTTGTTTAGCAGGCTTGTCCTTTGGCAGGTCCTTGAATTTGTCAAAGGCTCTTTCGTGATCCGTGGCACTGCCCCTGGCATATTCACCTTCCCACAAGTCCGCCATCCCCCCCAACTCGTCAGGTTGCACCCTGCTGGCCAGCAGGAGCTGGCCATGGCCATCAAACAACAAAACCTTGACAAATCCGCCGACAACGCATTCTATGTCTGCAACGTACACCAGTGCCTCGGTGCGTCTGTGGATCGAGACCAAGTCTTGGCCAACGCCTCTGCGAATGGCACAACTGCGGTCAAACAAGCCAGGAAGGCGCTCGACTATGCGCGCTGCAAGGGCATGAATGTCTCCGTTGATGTTGTACACGTCGGGATCGCTCAATACCATGTCCGTCTCGATAGTGGCGCCGCCTACTTCAGACCGCCGTTCCAGATCGCAGTACTGCTGGTGGAGAGATTCTTCGTAGCATGCTGTGATCCAGATTGGACCGGGGCCCCCGAGCTGAGTCAGATTTCTCTCCCGTATAGTCTGGAAAGGCTTGAGCACGCGCTCAATGTTGGCCGGTGTAAGACGCGACTCGATGTCTTCATCTTTCTCACCCATCAAGACGGTCGTTGTCATGTTCTTGTACCGCTAATGTAAAAGTAGCCAACTTAGTCACATATGCCGAGGATACTGTGCAAGCGCTGGCCTACCAGACGATTTCGGTGCGAGAGATCGAGGTACTCCATCACAAGTCGACGCCACTGCGCACCATCTTCCTCGCGCGGCAGATCATAGTTCCATTTCTCCTAGAGCACAACGTTAGACTGCACTCACGGTTACACTGTACACGAAAAAAGAGCGTTGGCGACTTTACCAAAGCATAATGATCGAATGATATCATGCCGTACTTGGCCACTATCAGGAACTCTTCGCCAAGCGAAATTTCCCTCATTGTTCCAGCTCCGCACTTGTGTGTCTGTGTCTGATGATGAGTGAAAGTGCCCTCTCTTGCCCGCTTTCAACGGGCAAACTAATCTCTCAAATGGAGGGGGCGTTTTTGCCTGCAGTGTGGTGGGGACTGCTGATGGCGTCGGACACTTTTCGTAAAAGCAACTTTATTAACGGCTGTGTGACGCGAGCCAGTAAGTAATTAAGTAATCTGTAGGATGCGTGAGAGACGGAACGGAAGGTTCTGTGGCGCTGTGCGGCACGTACCCAACATGGTAGTGACCACAGCCAAGTTGCATGTACACATGACGGATCCCATGACCAGTCACCGAGAGAGGTGCTGTTTGCCCAAGGTTCTTGACATCATGACAAAACCTGGCAGAATGCGAGACTAGTTTATACCCAACATCATATTCAAATGCTACCTTTACCAAAAGAAACTCGCGATTCGACAAGCGACGCCTGCACAGGTGTGCTCACAAAATACTGCGCCTTGAACCACATGCCATGTGTCCTCGAGACCTTGTGTCGTGGTAGCTTTAGAATGCTCCATGACAAATTTGATCTTGTATAACTGCATGGGGTATAGAGTAGACTTTTATATACTAATGATATTCTTAAAAAAA
>JAAHCF010000320.1:0-20609 GCA_038367545.1 Beauveria asiatica | reverse complement strand
AAAAAAAAAAAAAAAAAAAAAAAAAAAAAAAAAAAAAAGGAATGCGACGTATGCTTTTAAATAGATGATTTCGGGTTTGAACGATACCAGCCTAACCTAGCTGAAGCAATTAATCACAGTCACCATGCTGCCATGCCATGCAAGATCGCTGTCACACCAGCGGGTCATGATTCCTGCTTGGGTAAAAGGTGCATTTGACAAGTCATATCATGATTACATCTCTTCCCCTTTCCATGTTGACTAACCAACGCCCGGGGGAGCCTGAAATTTTGCCCGAGGGCGAAGACGCAACCGTATCCTATAAAGGGCACTATTTAAATACATGATCAACTTTATCAGAAGTGACTTGATGCTCTACGCCAGATTCAGCACTGATGTCAACGTCAAGCGCAGTCCCAGCGAACAAAACAGGACACGGGAAATAAGCATCGAGCCTCATGGGGAGCCCACAGCACTCACCACCATCATTGGAAGCTCAAATTCCCAATATGAGCCATAGCCGTCGCTTATGGCTAGTGATACTATTAATGATGGCTCGCATTCCCTCCAGCTTCCACCGGCCTACCCATCAGAAAATATCAGGAATGCCCGTCTTTGCAATCTCCGCCGCTCGAGTCAGGTCGAGGCCAGGTAGAAGAAGAGACACCCCCAAGAAGCCATCGCCAATATTATACAAGCAGTCTCTCAACCGTGCCCCTTTTCATGGATAGAAATCCAACAGAATATCTTTACGTCTAATAATAATAATCTACATTCGGCATCCCGAGATCATCCGCAACAAAAACCATGCAGCTTTGTGCAGTCGAGTTGTGTAAGCACTGTCTTTCAGCTGGTGGAATTTCATATACTCTCCCCTCTTGGCACGTGGCATTACAGGCACTTGAGCGGCAATTACTGTTTCAACAAAGAATTGTTCCTACATAATAAACGGGGTTCATCGGCGAGCGAGAAGCCCAAAAGAGTAGATGCCGATGCTTGTAATCTGGGCCCCTGCAGGCACAGTGCCGAGCATCGAGCGCACTGTACGCGGGTACTTTTTGCTTTCTTGCCCGTCAGCCCACCTTGACTTACACAGCAACCACACCTCAAAGCATTTTGATTTGGTACTACCCAATTATTGATGTTCGGATATTGCATTATGCTTTGTGGCTGCTTTGGCGTATTCCCAGCCTGCCGTCAGGGAAAACAACACAGCACGTGGAAGGATCCCTTTATGGATGGGGTTGTAATTGGCTATAGGAACGAAGCAGCTCGGGTGAAGCCAGATCGAGCACATACCCGACGGGAGCTTTATTCTCAGTTATCACGTACAAAGCTCTTTTCGAAAAAAAAAAAAAAAATGATGACCGAAGCCACAATGCAAGAACAAATCCCCTACTCATCCGCTATAGGTATATACCTGGCCCCCTTGATTCCGGACGGGTAATCCGTACATGTCCCCCTTTTTCGTACATCAGCAATTCGGTAAGCGATTCTGCAAATCACTTGGCACTTTTTCAAAAGAAAATCTCGTTCTTCCGCGAATTCTTTAATGTGAAAAAAAAAAAAATGCGCATTGCTACCATTGCTGCTGCCGCCCTAACCGCCGTCTCGGCGGCCACCGCGTACGAGCACCCCAGCAAGGTCCGTCGCGGCGAGACGCCCGACGGCAAAGTCGCGCCCGGCACCACGGACCAGTGCACATACTACTTTACCACGGCGTCCAAGGACGACACCTGCAGCTTCATCGAAGGCTACTGGGGCATCAGCCACAAGAACTTTGTCGAATGGGTACGGAAACCTGCTATTCTCTTGTTCTTTCAAAAAGCTCCTTCGTCAAAAACACCAACTATAACCGGTGGTTAATGTCTTGTCGTTTCATGTTTAGAATCCCGCCGTCAAGGATGACTGCTCCGGCATCGAAATCGGCTACTCGTACTGCGTCGACGTCAACCACGGCGGCACCGTCACCTCGCCGCCGACATCGGCGCTCCCGCCCGCGCCGTCGCCGACGCTCGACGGCATCGCCAAGGACTGCGACAGGTACCACCTGATTGTCAAGGGCGACACGTGCGCCGGCGTCACGCAAAGGTACGGCATCTCCATGGACCAGCTCGTCGCGTGGAACAAGGCCGTCGACAAGGACTGCAACGGCTTCTGGGCCGCCTACTACATTTGCGTGCACGTCGCCGGCGGCGCAGGCACCTCGTCGCCGGGGAGCTCCCCGACGCCCACCAGCGACCCTATCCCCTCGCCGCACCAGACGGGCATCGCCAAAGACTGCGACAAGTTTTACCTCGTCACCAAGGGAGACACGTGCGACGGCGTGACGGCCAAGTTTGGCATCTCGCTGGACCAGCTCACAAAGTGGAACACGGCCATTGACAAGGACTGCAACGGCTTCTGGGCCGGCTACTACATTTGCGTACACGTTGCCGGCGGCGCGGGCACCTCGTCGCCGGGGAGCTCCCCGACGCCCACCGGCGATCCCGTCCCCTCGCCGCACCAGACCGGCATCGCGCCAGACTGCGACAAGTACTACCTCGTCGCCAAGGGGGACACGTGCGGCAGCATCACCGACAAGTTTGGCATCTCCATGGACCAGCTCACAAAGTGGAACCCGGCCATTGACAAGGACTGCAACGGCTTCTGGGCCGGCTACTACATTTGCGTCAAAACCAAGACCTCCACGCCCACCCCGCCGACAACCAGCAGCGGCCCGCCCGCGTCGACGGGCCCGACGGCGCCCGGCCCCACACAGTCCGGCATCACCAGCGACTGCCGCGACTGGTACGTCGCCAAGCCGGGCGACTACTGCGACAAGATTGTGCAGGCCTACTCCAACCTGGACAAGGACACCTTTATCCAGTGGAACCCGGCCGTGGGCCAGGATTGCTCCTCCATCTGGGTCAAGTACGCCTACTGCGTCGGTAAGAAAAGCTTTCCTTTTTCATTCGTGCTTGGCTCAACCCCTTGCTTGTAATGTGCCAAAGAACCCCCAAAATCTAATACAACCCATCCGTGTGTAGGAACCAAGAGTAAACCCGCCAAGCCCGTCACGCCGCCGACAGAGTGCAATACGCCTCATCCAACGCCCACGCAACCCGGCGCCATTTGCAAGTGCAAAAAGTGGCATCTCGTAAAGGATGGCGACAACTGCTGGGCCCTCAGCCAAAAGTACAACATCTCCGAGGATGACATCAGAAAGTGGAATCCCGGCACTGAATGTAACCTTTGGGCCAAGTACAACGTCTGTGTTGGAGCCTAGGCACGGTACAAGAGCGCACAAGTTCAGAGTCGCGGGCAGACACGCACCTCAGATTTCAAACATGATTCATATATACATCTCTCGTATCTAGCGACTCTTGAATACAATACCAACTCCCAAAGTATGTCCTACAGCTGTATGCAGACAGCCTCTACCCGTCCCAACACTGCATACC
Source organism: Beauveria asiatica (assembly GCA_038367545.1). NCBI lineage: Eukaryota > Fungi > Ascomycota > Sordariomycetes > Hypocreales > Cordycipitaceae > Beauveria > Beauveria asiatica. The sequence continues at coordinate 17,187 of JAAHCF010000320.1, read as the reverse complement.
ATTAATGCATTCTGCGCAATTCCTCAATCATGTTCCGCACGTCTTCCACGCTGGGGCCCAGATCCTGGCACAGCGCAGCCTGGGCGTGCTTGTTCAGGTCGAGAAATCTTTCCACCATTTCCCCGTCGACAAACCGAAATGGACCATCTGCCTCTCGAGCCTGGTTGCGAAAAGCCCTCCAAGAGTCAAAGCTTATGCCTCCAGTCGTCTTGACGTACTTTTCAATGTTTGTTTGAAGGGTAATGAGCAGGTCTTGGTACTTTGGTGCGATATCGCCGTAGAGATATAGCGTGCCCTCAATCTACAAAACATCCGTCGTTAGTGTCAGATTACGGCTGCCAGGGCAGCTAACTTACGGAAGCAAGGAGTGCCTTTGGCGATACGACGACATTATCTGCTGACGCTACATTCAGTCTTTGAATCTTGTTGATTTGTTCGCCAAGATTCATTTCGCTGGTGATTTGGAGACGGCTACGGTCGTGCTCAGTTGGTGCCTCTGGGTTCCGAGCCAGCACAATCATGTTGCCCTGAGCATCCGTCTCCAACCACCGTTCACTATCCAGATGGCATACAGCAGTCGCCCACGCCGATTCGAAGTGCCTAGCCTTCTCCTTGAGCCTGGCAGGCTCTCCGTCCTTGGGCGGTGTAAATTCCACCAAGGATAACGACTGCATAAGATCAGCGATACCAATCATGTTTCCGGAGATGTCGAGTGCCACTGGAAAGGAAGCTGGACGGTATGCTGCAAGCTTTTGCAGGAAGCCCTCTGTGCTATTTTCTTCCGTATAGCTGTAGACGACGACAGTCTTGGTAAGACCAGCCACAATGTACTCATCTAGGATACTCAAGCAGCGACATGCGCCTTTAATATTCTGAGACACAATCGTGTACAGCTGGCGTTTCTCATCTACTCCCAAGACGAGTATGCGACCACGTGTCTGACCGGCTTCGCCAACTTGTGCGTCATTGACAAAGCTCGTTCCCACCACGAAGCGTTCAACAAGAGCACCAGTGGCATCAGGAAGTTCAGCGCGTATAACACTTTCGACCATCTCGAGTGTGCTAGAAGCCGCAAGCGGGAGCGGAGTGCCCAACTCCTGGAACATGATTTCGTCGACCAATCTGACGGAGCTTGTGATGACTTCTGCGTTTTGAATGAGCTCCTTCTTCATACACCCGAGAGCGAAAGCCTTGGCGCCGGGAGCGTACGCAACACGTCGGACCGTCTCATGTACTGGTAGTGACTTGACGTGGGTGAGACGCTCTCTGTCGATGCGGCATACACGGACGTTCTTGTCAGTTGCGACGAGTATGCAACGAGGAAAATCGAAGTTGTCAAACGGCGCCACACAGGTGGCACCGTCAGCAGTCGTGGCCGAGTAAACCAGACGGCCTTCGGAGCTGTATATCAGACTGGAATGCTCAGTAGTGGCAAATATGCTGCTTGTACCGTCGCTAGTATCGTCGGGTTCAGGCACGATATGTAGACGCGCAGGGCTGCTCCCGAGCGTGACAGTCTTTTTGCCCGACAATTCGAGGTTTTCAACAGAGACGTCAAAGCTGGTAACCGTACCATCCTCCAGCGCAACCAGAAGGGTGGGGCCCGAAATATTTGGTGGGTGAAGCTGGACTAGAGCAATATCGCGAGGTACTGAAGCGGCATCCGCCGTTTGCTGAAGGTTTTCGCCATGCTTGGCGTTGAGTGTAGCAAGATCCACGATTGTAATCTTGCCAGAGTTCCACCATCCAACGACGCCAAAGTCCATCAGCTCTGGTGATGCATGTAGACAGGATACCTGATCAGACGAACTCGGATCGGTACCTTGGTAGCGTTGCACACAAGCTTCCAGATTCTTTTCAATGTTCAATGAGACGATTGTAGTTCCGTCTATGCAGAGTAATACCCATTTGTTGTTGTATGAGGCAGAAGTAATTTCTCCTCCACTCTCGTTTACCCACGACTTCGTCTTCACCCAGTTATTAATCTCCGGGCGATCGTCGAAATGGAATATCGCCACATCTGTTCTCGTTACTTGAAGCAAATCAAATTCTGGCAAGGTAGCCGCGATCAGCGTCTCAACTTCGAAATTCAAGCCACACCAGGCATATACTTCTTCGATCTCATCTCCCATCAGGAAGACGCGGGTTTCAGTGATAAAAGAAGCAACTAGTACGTCGACCAACCTCGAACCGCGACACTTGATCATGAATAGTCCTCTCGTGTTTTCAAGTTCGTCGATTATAACGCACTCTTCCAGCCCAACGCCACTTCGGATACTGCGCAGTGACCCATCTCTGTAGGCACCGCAGCCGGCAACAATCCTGGTTTGGCCAGACGAGAATACGTTGCCTTGGTGGTTGTCACCGTCTCTGTTGCCCATGTCCATAATCGCAAAGTCTAGTATTGGGCCGTTGTTGGAGAGACTCTTGACGATATACAAGGTCCGAGAGTCGAGATCGATCCGTAAAAGCTGCGAGTTACCACTGTGGGAGGCGACGAAGAGCATGCCATTGCCCATGTAGACAAGATTCGATGCTCGAGAAATCAGCTCCCTGGAATCTGAAGGTTTGAGAGACTCGACAGTCATGCCAGTAACAATGACTCCTTTTGGCTCTGTAAACGTTTCTAGCGTCATCAAGTCAAGGCGTCCATAGTCGTCGGCAAGAAAGTAGTGTGTATCGTCATACATGGCCCAGGCGACGTATATCTTGGGCTCATCCAACGCCGACGACACGCTAGAGTATGTCAAACTATCAAAGTATGTTAACAAAGTCTCGCCGACGACCAGCAGTCCCCCCAAGTGTGCTCTCGTGCCCTCCGTATTTCGAACGTGGTATCGCTTTTCTTCAGCAACGGGAACTGGAATCAGCATTGACGCATATGGGTCGGCAATGACTTGATCAAGCTCCCGATCTTTATGCGGATCAAATTTGGAGACATCGGTGCCTTTATCGTCTGTTGTCAGCCTATAAACAGCGACACGAGCTTCCTCTTGGTCAAGCTGTGTCTTGTAAAGAAAGGCGATGCGTGGGTGGCCAGTACGACTGTGGATGAAGGCACTGTCTTTCATCCAGAGCTCTGTAAGACGAATCTGTTCCATCTGTTTGAGCTTTTTGGGTGCACGGGGAGTGTTTGGCAGCCGAAAAATGTTGAGCACGCCTTCCCAAAGATGCATCACCATGTATTTGGCCGTGGGGTCCACGAGGCACTTGTTCTGGCTTTGCGATTCACGCATATACGGCTCAGCCATGTCGTGAATCGTCTCATTGGTAAGGACCATTTCGTTTCTTTCGGGTTTCCAGGATACGTTGAAGTATTGCAGTCGCTCGGTGCCGACAAAGAGGAGATCTGTGGTGGCATCTCTTGGCCGCAAACGCTGCAACATGCATATCGTGCCGTGAACGACTTTTGTGTGCAGGCACGTCATGCCCTCTTGCGTGACGCGCCATATCTCGAGTCGATTCACCTTGCTAATAGGAACGCGGGTTAGCAATCGAACTAAGGGTAGATTGTCGACGTCGACGTCGCGCGGGTAGAAGAGCACATACGCGACAATCAAATCTTCGTGGTCTGGCGAGCTGAATTGGAGTCGGATCGCATGGCGAATGCTCGTGGGTAGATGCACTGGCGCTATGTATGCCATGATGAAGGTGAAATGGCCCAGTCGTGTGTTGTGAGGTGAGATGTTTGCTCTGACCGAGCTTCAGAAGAAGAGCTGCAGCAACAAAGTGCGTCACTCACCAAAGCCCTTGCCAAGTTAGCCAGAGTCAGACTAACTAGCAGCGTTTGGCTTGGGGCAGCTTCTAGCGTTTGCTCGCCGGCTTGTGGTGGGGTGCGGTGCCGGAGTTTAGAACCGGCGGTGCGATACACTCTGACAAACTCCGAATACGGTGGCACAGCAGAAAAAAGTGCCAATAAGGGGAAATATCTCGGCAATTGTTTTCGTGTGCTGCAGTCTGAAATTCTGATGAAGCCATTGTGTACATCGTTGGAAACCTGGGCGCTCGTCGGTGCACTGCGGAGCACTCCTGGCGACAGTCCGTGGACTTTTTTGTATCGACAGAACGACAGTCTTTCATTCGCGCCTCAAAGATTCAAAATTCGGCAATCAACGAACCGGCAGCATGTTTGAAAAAACCTTGCAATGGATACCACTCAAGAGTCTGCCCTACAATATGCCAAAAGGCACGGCCTGTTCCATAGCCACAGGCACGATGCGTTTTCGCCGCAAAGCTGCTTGACCGGTACCAAAGGCTCTCTTGACGATCGTATCTCCATATTGCATCAAGATGAATCTCTTTTCAATGATATCGAACTGCCAAATATCCTATTAGATATCGATCAGGAGCTATTGAAAGAAGGCGTACAAGCAAAGCTCCCAATCACTACGCAAACAAAACCACCGTTTTCCTACCAATCAGGCTCGCTGCATGACTTGCTACTTGAGCTTCCGGCCATGCGACCAGATTCGTCAATTCACACCGAGGCATTTCTGCGAGCCATCGGGATTGCTCCCATCAATTGTCTCACCACACAGTATTTACCTCTAATATCAGTGGACCCAAAAAGAGACCAAGGTCTAGACTTTCCTCCTCACGCCGACAGACTGCATCAAGCACTGCTATACAAGGTAAACAATGAACGAATCATGGCTCCAAAAGATCTAGAAATCCTGTATAAAGATGATGTCGATACGAAAGCAGATGTGAGATTTCACTGCAGCTTCTTGTCCGCCTTGTCCTGACCCTCACCAGGTGTTTTCAATTTACGAGACTGCGATTACACCACCACCATCACCGATACTCAATAATAAACCTTCGGCAAGTGATTCAGATACAAAAAGTCTCGACGAAGAGCACTGTCTGAGAAATACAGAGCCACCATTAGATGCTGCGAAACAGCAGGACACCGTAGAGGTATTTGACAGAAATGACACTGACCAGCAAGCCTCTCATCAAGAGACAAGGGCTACCTGTCCAGTAACCATTTTCCAAAAGAAAACGACAAATTTAGTTGAATCTGTTCGAGTAAAAGACACCGACCATGGGGACGGAGAATTCCCGCTCGGGATTGACGTGGACATGAATACGGGCAACTCTTTCTTTGAAGATGCCCTTTTCGTGTCTAGCGAGTACCATCAGGACGAAGACATTGAAATGGAGAGCATTGCCTCAATTCTGGACCAAATCGACATCCTGTTGATGCCACTTCCCAATGTGCCATCTTCCGATCTGAGCTACCTCACTTCAGAGAAGCAAACACTGTTCAGCGGCCTCGAATGGGAGCACCACAAACACCTACCCCCTCTGCCACTCGATCCAGCCCTAGAGGAAGCGCTCCCATGGGCACCTCTTCCTCCTCGATGCCGCGGGCAATTCGAATTCGAGCCCCTTGTAGAGCATTGCGAGCACACTGCGCAACAAGAGCAGGACAGTCAAATTCACATTGAAAGTATCGGAAACATCAAAGACGGCGAGATTGAGGAGTGCCCCAAACCAGAAGAAGCTGCCAAGCCACAACCGCCGTCGACTAACGCGCTTGACTCGCTTATAAAGCTACGACTGCAGAGAAGCGCATACGAGTGCGCGCCACAATCAACGGCCGACGTATCGTCGATGCAGTCACAAGCTATCAAGCCCATATTGCCAAAGGTGGACGATCCTGGCGCAACCTCGAAGCTAGTCTCGGCATTCATGAGCCTTCGAGGCGTCAAGGCTCCGCGTTTGGATCGAAAGTGATCTCGCGAGTCACACCATGTAAAATAGACTGCATTCTCGGACAATGTACACACTCTATGATCGTATATCAAACATCTTTCGATGCAATATCTTGAAAATGCAAAAAACAGAGCCGTGTATCGCCGTGTTTATAAATCATCTGGAGCACAATAAAAAAAGAAGACCAGCAAGCAACACTGAAGTCTTATACCGCCGTCTTTCAGCAAAGTTCCCACAGCGGCCGTGGCATCGTAGATAGCGCCGGCGCCATCTGCTGCGCCTGCTTCAGCCCGACGTACACAACCTTGTGCGACGATCCGCCCACCGGCACGGACCGCGACGCCAGGCCGTAGTAGTCAGAAATCGAATGCGTCAGCCAGCGCTTAAACGCGGCGCTCTCGTCGTCCCCAAGCTCGTCAAACACAACGCCACCGCGCGTGTCTCTGCGCGCTGCGCGCGTCTTCTTCTCCCTGAGTTCGCGCATCGCGTCCGCGCGGCCCGCAAACACAATCTCCTCTTCATCCGAGTCCAGCGCCTCGTCCTTGTCCTCGTCCTCCTCTTCTGCACTGCTGCCTCTTGACAAATGCTCGTGCACGAACCGCCGCACCGGCTCCTCGAGCGCACGTACCCATCCCCGGACGGCCGGAGACCGCTTGGCCGACTCACGCAGGTCGCGCGGGACCTCGCCGACGCCGAGGCCCGTGGCGCTGCCGCTGAGCAGCTGCTGCTTCTTGCGGGCGGCTTGCAGGCGGCGCGTCTGCTCGCCGACGCGCTCGCGCACGCCGCGGTCCCAGTACTGCGCCACCTGGTACGGCACGACGTGGATGGGGTGCGTGGGCTGGACGTGCCAGTCGGACGGCTGCGGCGGCTGCGCATTGGGAACGCCAATCAGACGGTCTATCCTAGTGTTAGCAGACAAGATTGGTGTCTCTTTTGGTATTCTACGGCAGAGACGCCATATAGAATGGGAACGGCAAGAACAGCATACCATTTTCCCATCGGCGACGCTGTCGGCTGCCTTCCTTGCCCTTGAGAAGGGCCTCGCGCCGCGCCATGCTGTCTCGTCGTGAGGGCGGCCGCCGCGGCGCTGCCGCCGCAAGCTCATCGGCATCAAATTGGACAGCGCGGGCGGCGCCCGTCGTCTTGGACGCGGTCGCCGCGCGGGGTTTATGGAGCACAAGCTCGTCGATCGGAATAGACAGCGGCGAGCCAGTGCCACGAGCAATTGGGGAGACACTGAGCGACTGCAGCGCCGATATCGTCCACGCGTCGATGTCGATGCCGGTATGGCTCCCCGAGGGCGTTTGCGCAGCGTGCTGCATAGAAGAGGGGCTGCCGATGGCCATGGCTCTGTGTAGAGGGGGTCCGAGTATGAGGCTTTTGGATCGATTCGATTGCGCGTCTGGTAGGTAGCGGCGCTGGCGTGACGAGAAACAAGACCGGCTCAGCACGAGCTAAGCGTTTTCTACAATCAATGTCTAAATAGGCTGCGAGATGGACGTGTATTGAAAGTAGTAAATGCTGAGAGGGCTTTAAAGCTGGGGAAGTGGCTATATGACTCCATTGTCGTGATGCGCGTGCATGCGCTATTCTCGTGCGGCCAATCAGCGGGCTAGCGCAAGGCATGAGGATGGCTTTAGTGGACCGCGTTTTAACAAGGCGTCGGAAGCCAACAGGGTTCATTGGCGCTATCTGCGGACAGCTGGGATCCCCTTAAAATAGAGATTGCGTGTCTGAATTGCCTGGTATTGACGCGTACTTGGGCTGCTCCTTGTGGCCACGGCAGCCTATAACGAAAGGTATGCCGCCTGCTGGCTGATTTGCACAAGTGACACAAAGGCTGATATGACAAGGGAGTTTGAAGCAGGTTTCAGTCAACAAGCAACGCCGAAAGTAGCATCCATTCTAAGCTAAAATTAACTAACAATGAAAAGAATCCATGATGCGCCATATGCATATAACCCATTTTAGTGGTGATCCGACGACTAGTAGTTCTTGTGGGGATTGCCGATACCACCAGGTTTTAGCAGAGGCTGACTCTCCCTCGCAATGGCCCGTTCTTCGCGATCCTGGATATGCTCCAAGTCTTCTTCGGTTTCCGCGTAGCGTTCTGGGTGGCCAGTAAAAGGTCCTGGTAGACCGCGCTCCCAACCTTCAGAGTATGTGCGATTAGCAATAGGTCTTTGCTGGTTGGAGTGGTCAACAGGAGAGTCAGGTTCATTGATGAGATGAGCGCTCTCAGACTCCATAGCTTGTTCGCGAAGGCGAGCAACTTCGTAGTAGACACACATGAAGAGTACGGATCCCTGCATGGCTGCAGTCAGCAAGTAAATAGCCCACGTACTCCAACCCTCAGAACCCAGGCGCATGTACAGGCTAGCAGCAAACAAGAGGCCGCCAGGTGTCTGTATACACATCATGGGGATACTCAGGCTGCCAGCATGTTTTAGATGATAGGTTGTCCAAATCTGTGGCACATATTGCACGGCGGCCAAGGCTGCAGCCATGACGCCGAGCAAGTGGGCCCAAAAGTTGAGGTGTTGGGGCATAGCGATGGCGAATATGCCCGTAATGACGATGATAATAAGGCCGTGAAGAAAGGCAAGAAGTCCAACTGCCGCAGCGGTTTGCCACTTTGGCGACTCGCCGGCAAGTTCGTCTTGCGGAACTACAGCATCGTCGTAGCGGAAGAACATGAGGAAAAGCACGAGACTGGATACACGTCAGCGGTCTGCGATGCAAGCATCAAGAATATCATATCCATACATGAGACTAAAGCAAAGCCATTGCCCGCCGAGCTGTACAATTCCAAGCATACCAGCGGCGCATTCAAGAGTCTCGATTTCTTTGCAGCAGCTCATGGCGGTACGCGAAGGGGGGACAGTCAAAATATTTGCAAATCCGGCAGTCGCCGACGTAGTACCGAGAAGCACAAAATATGGCGAAATGCCCTCTGCTGTACGTCGTGATATGATTCGATAATGCTGTGGGAGATAGGAGACAAGAAGCCCGAGGAGGATCAGTCTGTTGTTGGAAAAGCGTCAGCAAGGGGCATCAAGAGGGTCATGGGGTCGGGAGAGACGACGAACATTGAAATGACGACCTCGAGATATCTGGGTGTGCGAAAGGCATCGCAGCGCGAAGCGGCTTCATCCAACAAGTCCATGTCTGCAGCAGAGGCGGCAGGACGCCTTGATATGCAGAAAAGGGGGGGGTGAAGGGTGTCGAGGTAGCAGGTCTGGCGGACGAGCTGTGCGATGCAATCTGGATCCGGGCCACCCGTCAGCAAGCGGCGATCGAGTTCAGGACTAGCAAGCGGCAGGCGGCAACGCTTCCGAGTCGGAGATAAGCGTCTGCTAGATGGGAGATGTGTGATTGTCGCCGGCGTCGATGCTCAAAATCCGATACAGATGGGATGGCGTGAGGAGATGTGATGGCGTGAAGAGAATGTCGGAAGAATGTATCCGTAGGTACGGATTACAGAGGCAAGGAGGCTGTGAGAGCAGTGGAGCCGACGAGAAGTTACGTGGGATGCAGCAAACAACAACAGGCAGGCAGGCCGTTGAGTTGTATATGTGGAGGCTGTAATCACATCAGACAGGCGGAGGAATGAGAGGGCCCTTGAGTCAAGAGTCAACGAGCCGGCTCAACTTGGCCAAAGCAGCCAAGGCTGAAGCTGTGGCTGGGTACGCAGAATGAGGGCGGAGCTTGGGCCAGCACGCATATTATCAGGCACAAATGACGTATCTGGTAAATACCAAAGTACTTTTTTTTCCCAATGATAATCACGAGCAGCAATCTGGGGTGATTTGCTCACAATCACACGAGGCCCACTGTAAATACAGCCATTGAAATCCCCCAGAACAGTTTCCTCGAGTGGAATTACAGTGCTGTCCAGTGTCCACTCAACGGGAGTACCCCACACCATGTGTGGGCTCTTTTATGGCACTTTTATGGAGCCGGTTGATTCAAAGTCAAACCTCGAAAATCTGCAAACAGCTGCTCGTTGCCTATCTCTCGACAACCCCAGCCGATAAACCCCCACAACCATGGCTCGATGCTCCCCATCGTCATGAGCCTTGGCTCGCATGGCATAGATCTCATCAAACTATAACGCCTTGAAACATATCGTTCTCTGCTGGATATGGGCTTCAGCCCGCAATCACCACATGTGCCACCTCCACACATGGGCACGTCCTCATTCGCTGCTTTGATTGCACAGCGTGCTGCCGATTCAGACACTACAGAAGATAACAGCGTCTTTTATTCTTCCGCCCAGTGGACAGCCGACGGCACAACTCTTTTAGTCGGCTCATCCGACAGCAAAGTCTCAACTTTTGTCCTGCCATCCAACCTCTTGGAAGCCGATGCCGCTCAGACACTGCACCCCCAAGCTCGTATTCAGCTACCAGAGCCCACACAATGCATTGCTTCCGCTCCGTACTTCTCGCTGTCCAATCCGGCGACACAGACCTTTCTCGTTGGCAGCCGTGATCACCCGCTTCATCTATATCATACTTTCCCCACGGGGTCAGAAAAGCCTGCGCCACTGTGCATGTACAAGCTCATGAGACATGAAACGGAAGCCTACATCACGCCATCCTCGATGCTTTGGCCATCTCCCGGAACCCATTTCTTCTGCGGCTCTGCAAATCGCATAGACTACTTTGATGCCTCGCGCCCTGGCTCCGCCGGCCCTGTTCACACCCTTCACACCATACCATCCAAAAGACATCTCTTGAAAGGCGGCGGCGTGGGGATGAAGGGTACAATCTCTGCACTGTCCGACTCACCTCTCGATGCTCCTGGCGGCGGCGTTATAGCTGCTGGCACCTGGACACGTTGGATGGGTCTGTACGACATGCTCCGCGTTGACAAGGCTGTTGCCAACTGGAGCATCGCGGACGCCGACATGCAAGAATTCGGCACGACATGTGGGGGCCAAGGCATTGTTCAAACACGATGGAGTCCATGCGGGAGATATCTTGTCATCAACGAACGGCACGCGTCAGGCTTTCTCGTCTACGACATTCGCGGCAACGGCAAGCTCCTCAGCGTGTTGGCCGGGCGCGACTGTCAGACACAGCAACGGCTGACATGCGATACTTTCGGGAGCGCCGACGGTGGTCCTGGATTTGAGCTCTGGGCCGGCACCGAATCCGGGTCAGTTAAGGTCTGGGATCAAGTTGGCCTGCACTACGGCGTTGTCGAACCTAAATGGGACTGGAATGCACATAAAGCGCCGATAAACAGCGCCATTGTCCATCCAAGTGGCTCTGTGGTTGCAACGTGCGCTGGTGCATGGCGACACCCTTCAGACAGCGATGTTGACAGCACTCACGGTGGCTCGAACGGCGGCAAGGTCATGACCAAGATACTCGACGGTTCGGCCCTTAAGTTATGGTCCATTACCAGTCAGCAAGAACCAGAATAGTGCCAAGCCACCCGTTTCGACAGCGCCGTCTCTGTGAATCAAGTCAAGCGAAAAGAGCAAAGACAAAAATTGGCAGAGAATAGACATTAAGCACTACGCTAAGCTCCCAGCTATCTAAGCTATTGCATTAAGGGGGCAATCATGCAATTAGGTATGAAAAGGCCCACCATGGACATGAAATGCACACCGAGATTGCATCCAATGTTTGTTGTTTCGGCTTTCCATGTCGCTGCTTACCCCGCCACAGTCTGCAGATTGCCAATGTAGAGATAAAAAAGCAGAGTAGAAGAGAAAGTAAGCAAAAAGGGAAGTATGAAAGAGGAATTGAGAGTGCATCTTGTGTCGTGTTGGCTAAAAGAAAGTTAAGAAAGGTAAAAGAGAGAGAGAGAAAGGAAATGATCGAGTCAGACGTAGTCTGACCGTGCCATGTTTGTCAAGTCCAGCCTGCGGGTATCACTTGCGTTTTTTGGGGGGGTGGTGTACCAATGGTTCAGCTCCAAGACGGTGTATACAGAGCTTTTCGCCTCAATTGTCCGTTGCTCAGGAGCGAGCCAGATTTCGGGTGCGGCCACCACCAGTCTGCTGCCAGAATGGACGCTCACCACCACGGCGAGGCATGCTGCCAGTGTCCACTGGCGAAAAGTTTTCAATATTATTGGTAGGTGCGAGAGCGCTCTTGTGCGTTAGGGGAGTCTGGTCAGTGTCCATGTCGGTTTTAGCGCCACCAATGATGCCGCCCTTTGCTGTCGGAGGAATAGGCCATGATTCTGCAGCTTGATGCTGAGGCTCAGATCCGGGAGGCTTGGGCGCCGGGCGCGTGTCAGTCATGTCATCGTTAGTGTCCAAGTCATTCTCCGGGCTGGCCAGCGGGCGGCTGGGATTCGTTAGCAAAAAGCATCATGTTGAATATTCGAGCAGCTTGCCTAATAAATTTGGGCTCCTCTTCCGACTGGGGAGACTCGGGTGTCCGGTTACGGCGCCAGAAGAAGATACCCAGGGCCAGCAAAATAGTGACAGCCGCGAGACCGCCAACAACACCACCAACAATGGCACTCTTGTTGTTGGTCTCTCCGTCTTCATCGGTCGAATCATTAGTGGGCTCACTATTGCGGCCCGAGGTGCTACTAGGGCTATTGCCAACACTGCTAGTGACCGAGGTCAGAGTCGTAGTAGGACGCAGAGAAACGGAAACGGTTGTAAAAGCTATGGGAGCTTCGCCCGAGGCTGTGAGAACAACCGTGGTAGCGATATCAGAGGCTGAGCCGCAACCGTATTGGAAGTAACCGCCTTCAAAGGTATTTTTATAGCAAACATTGCCAGGGCCGCAACTATAAATGTGAGGGTCGACGACGCCATGCCCAGGTTTGTTTTCGTCAATGCAGTCGGTGAAGATGCCTTTAGTACAGTCACCCTTATCGGGACAGCAGCCGATAGCTTTGTTCTGAGCGTCGACGACACAATGGGAACCCGCCATACAGGTCGCGGGCAGTTCGGGGTTGCCTCCTATGTAACCACAAATGGTATTGAAATCGCGGCGGGCGAGCTGGGCGGGAGGTGTAGGCTTGATGGGCCAAGATAGGATATCCATTGTTCTAGTCGGTAGCACTGTTTGTGGAGGAAGGGCGTGCCCAGAGATGAGAGCAATCATGGTAGACGAGGCGAGCAGAGAAGCCGCGACGATTCTTGGGCACCGGCGCAAATGTGGTTGATGAGGCGTCATAGTCGTGCAGCTGATATCGTTGCAAAGCAACTGAATGTTGACGTGATGTCGACTTGTTCTTGCGGAAACACAGAAGGTGGGAGGGAGAAAATGGCGGCGTTTGCGTGCTGGTGTGGTTGAGTTGTGCGTGCTGTTGCCTTCAAGGCAGGCAAGTGATACAAGTGACAGCCGATAGCCAACGATGCAGAGGCTGCGATGGAGCACGAGCTCGCCAATGATGCAAAAACAACGACGTTTCCTGCAGCAAGGCAGTAGAGAAGCACAAGTGAAAATGAGCGATACAGCAGCGGGATACTACAGAGCCATTTGGGTGGTTGGCCAGAAAGGGGATCCGTGGGAAGAGACAAAAGGGAAGGGCATGAAGGCTAAGGGGGGGGGAACAGGGACAGGGAGTCGATGAGGGAGGAAGAGGTGGGTGGTGATGAACCAAAGTAGCAGCCACCTAGAGCGGCAAGCACACTTCACTGCATTGAATGTCTAAGAGGAGTTATGGTAAGAGACATGTAAAAAGACGGAAGTGATGAACAATGAGTGAAATCCGAGGATCAAGGAGAGCTACGGCTTATGAGATACACAAAGAATTGATGGACGGAAAACCGGGGGTATCTAGAACATTTATTTAAGATAATAGCCGGCACCCTTTAGAGGAGAAGAGGGGTTGCTAAAGGGCGTATGATACTTGGGAGACCAGGTTGTGTGTCTTTTCTTTGAGTACAACAAGTATTGAACTGCTTGTACTGATCGAAGTGGTCTAAACGCTTCATCGAATTGGAGACGAATGATAACAGTAGTTCTTGGCTGGCTCAAGTATGCCGGAGCCCTAACGAACAGCACATTTCCATTGTGACTTTTTGCGTGCCGTCTTTTCAATCCCAAGCAGGTTTTACCGGCAGGCAAAGACACATTTGTTCTTGATAGTATCCCTGCAAGACATCCTTCCTACTTGGGGTAGCACCGTGCACTGTGCGGAGATCTGTGCTGTTAGCACGCAGCATCCCTGCTGCGCCTCGTTGCAAGGGCGACCCTGCCACAGTGCCCGCTGCGCTCTCGCACGCTGCCACGATATGCAAGGGCACGGGCCATGAACAAGACAACGATGACACAAGCTCGGAAGAAAAAGAAAGTATACTGCTGTATTGAGAGACAAAGGCTGGCAGGCCGCGCATGACATGCAAAGATTTTCTTGTTTGCTTTCCCCCCCCTTTTGTTGCTTCCCTCGTCTTCAGACGTTCGCAGCAACGTGCACCGCTTGAACGACGGCACAGGGGGAAAAGTTCAAGTGGTGCTTGTCGGGAGAGGACGGCGAGCTGACCTAAACGTGCAGAGTTTCCTTGAAACAGTCGTTGCGCAAACGAATTGGAAAGGATTGGACAACGCCCAAGCTACCCGAGGGCAATACTACTAAATACGCTGGCTGACAAGCGCGCCTGTGAGCGTGTAAAGAGGAACTTATTATCCGCCTCTCAATGATATTGGGTCATAGGTGATTCGAAAAATGACACAAACGCGCGATTCTCATCATTCAAGACAAAGTCTCGTCAAGATATAACCGACACTCTGTCATGCACCGGTCCCCTCTCCCAGCTCCCAACACTTCTCCCAGCATCCGCATTGGCACCCACATCATCGCCGTCAATTTCCTCCGCTAACCTCTCCATGTCGTGGGAACCCGAGAACTCGCCAGTCTTCCTCGCCTCCTTTCTTCTCTTCTTCTCCTCCTTAGCACGCTGCCTTGCGGCCATCTTCTCCCCGCGCGTCTTGCGTGGAAACTCCCCGTCCGGACCCCGCAGCACCAGCCCAGGATGTATCACGTTGAGCAACACCAGGGCGATCGCCATCGGCAGGGCGTCGAGCGCGAGCGGGTACGTCTCGTTCGTGATGAGCTTGTTGCTGGCGTCGATTCCAGGCCCAAACTCTATCAGTCGAAAGATGACGCGGACCTGGCATTTGGACAATGGCATCAGCCACGGCGCCCTTGTAAGTTCATTTGTTTTCTCCTCTCTCGTCGCATACGTCAAGTTTCGTTGAATTCACAGGGCCAACTCACCATGATCAAAACAAGAACAGCCAGCATAGTCCATGTCAAAATTTGCAATCGGCGGCCCATGCCCCTTCCTTGCGACACTTGCCGCATCCGGTGGTAAAGCCATCCCGTCATGACCCCGAAAATGACCACGAACCCGAGCTGCAGCGCAACACCCGCCGTATACAACCTCATCCCGATGGGAGCCAGACTGGGATTGTCCTGATTGGATAGGAGCAGGCCGCCGCCCAGCTGCACCAGGAAGCAGACGACGTCGAGCCACACAAACAGCACCGTCAGCTTGACGGCACGGACGCCCCAAATCTTCTTGTCGGGGAGGCCAAAGTAGACCATGCGGGCAACCGTCATGTACGCAAAAGCGTTGATCCCTATGTTTTGATCAGGACCTGGTTAGCTGCGGGTCTCAATGGCGGTGATGCGAAGTCCACGCGCGCACTTACACAGCGGTGCCAGCAGAAAGAGAAGCTGCCCCCAGAGCGCATACTGCCGCTCTTGCTGGTTGTGGGCTCCCAAGGTGCGGTTGCTAAATGCTGCCGTTTCCCACGCGGCGCCCATGATGAGCACCCAGCAGAATCGCTATATTGTGTGCATGTCAGAATTTTCCCCGTTGCAGTGGCTTGTCGTTGGTGGTTGTACCTTTTTGTAGACAATGGCTTGGACAATGTGCGCTAGGAAGCTCACGCCAAACAGCGCAGCAAAGGCCAGATTCGCTGCGAAACTCGGATCATCGTTGTAATAGGAGTTGCACGCACCAAAAGGCACATGTCCATGGTTATCTGGCACGGCTGTGGTGCAGCTCGGGGAAGCAGCAGTGCGGCTCGTCGGTGCAGCTATGTTTGTCGTCAAAGTCGTCATGGTATTTGAAAGCTCCTGTTGCACGAGACCGTCCTTCCAAAGCCTCTACTATTCTATTCGGGCCATTATATACGCGTCCATGATTTTGCATCGCATTCTTGGCCGATCAACGTGGATTGCTATATTTACTCTCCCTCTCCACCATGCGGAGAGAGACTTGTACGCTCCATCTGGAGGTGGCAGGATGTGTTACGGTACAGTAGCCAAGTATAGAGCTGCTTCGCATTAATAACCCGAGAGATGACGATGGGGCATGCCCGGGTTTATGTTGTGGCTGTAAGCCAGCTGGGTCTTCTCCAGCCCTATTCAGTAGTTGCCGGTGAGACTGCGGTGGGGGTTCCGGCAGACAGGTACGCGTTCAAAGTCAGCGTCGTCGGATTCACTTAGTGGCTGTGCGAGGCAATGTGAGTGGCGAGGTTTTTGTTAGTTTCTTTACACATGAATGTGGAAGTGCTTTGTTTGGCCTGGCACATACACAAATCACTTGAGCTGTAAATACCATTACACATACACCAAGTAATTCTTGTCTGAGTAGAATCAAAATAGACAAACAAGAAAAACAATATCGAGCCCAAGCCCAGTCCCTTCAAAGAAGCCATCATTTCACGTGCACATTGCAGCGTCTAATGCACTGCGCCTGCCAACGGCTGATAGACGCCAAACAATGCAACAATGGGACAATGCACCTTTACCAGCCTGATCGGGCACAATGTCTCAGGGCCACTCTTTTGTCCATCACGCCTCTTCTCAAGACTACCAACGACTGACAAACTCCATCATGCACCTACTTTTTTTACTAATTTTTTTTTTCCTCTCGCGCTTGGACCCATCTGATCGCCGAACCAACTGTGCGACCAGCGTTGTAGGCGCGGCCATGTAAACAGCGAACAGCCTCCCTGACCCGCACCGCAGCAAGCGACCTACTATGGTACCTACGACGACGGTTTCCACTCGAGCCAGCATGACTGCTGCCTTTACATGTCATGTACCCGAAATGACGCGCGACGAGAGCGTCGACACGGCCTCGTACGACTGGTACCCTTTACCGGATATAAACGACGACGATGAGTTTCGGTCCGTCATCAAGAAACTCTCCATGTACGCCCACTTTCCCCTTGCTTCATTGCTGGCGTCGTCGGCACCAAGGGCCCCCCCAAAACACACCAACCACGGCACCGATTGCTAACCACGAATTGCCCTCACATAGATATTTTGACTCGGCGATTGAGCTCCCAAGCACCTTTGAGCAGCTCCGCACGACGCCCGCGGGCGCCTGCCTGCGCGACCTGGCCAACCACCTCGCCGAGACGTGCCAGAACCCGCTCATTGTGAATGCCCTTCTGTAGGCCCCCCTTTTTTTTCTTTCGTCGCAATCGTCTCTACTTTTCCGTAAATAACACATGTACGGCGGCTGAT
>JAAHCF010000319.1:0-41607 GCA_038367545.1 Beauveria asiatica | reverse complement strand
ATTTTTTTTTTTTCACATTTCCTCCTTGAAGCGAGAATCCCGGGCTATGCTGCTGCTTCTCCTCCTCGGATCCTCAATGGGCTTGGGCGGTTCCAGGGTGCGGCTGCGCTCCTCGGCGGCGTCTTCGTACGTGGTGGTGACGGGGCTCACGCCGGCCGAGTCGGCCGTTTCGGCCGTCGTGGCGACTTTGGGCAGCGTGTTGGCGGCAACGACGGCGGCGGACGAGGCGGCCTTGTTGGCTTCTGCCTCGTTGATCTCGAGCGCGGGGAACTTGTGGATTTCCTCGCTGTGCTTTACCGCAGGTGTCGTCGCGCCAGTCGGCTCCGTCTCTTCAAGAGGCGGCGGCTTCTTCTCATCAGCAGACTTTGGCTTTTCCGCCGTCGTCTCCGCCTTTGCGTCGTCGGCAGTCTCCTCGGGCGGCGGTGGTGGTTCGCTTCTGCCGGCCAGCGCAACATCACGGATGCTGGAGGAGCGCCTCCCCACGCTGGTGTTGCTGGCGTCGGCGGCCTTGGCCTTGTGCGAGCCGCCAAAGAAGCTGCGGCGCTTCTCGCCGGGGTCCTTTTCGGCGGCCGTCTCGTTTTTGCTCCGCGAGGTGGAGAAGCGCTTCTTGATCCAGCTCTTGACGCCCGACTTGGACTTTTGCGACGAGGAAGAGCCCTCGGCCGACTTGCGGGGCACGCTGTCGGTGCTCTCGACGGCGTGACTGGACGGTGCCCCCACGACACCTGGGTGCGCCTCGTGCTCGTTATTGGTATCCAAGAGGTCGTCGTGGTCGTCTTCTTCGGCCGCGGCGGACGGGTGCGCGTCGTGAGATGGACGGGCATCAGGCGCAGTCTCGGCGTGATCTCCAGTTGTAGGAGCAACCGCAGCACCACCAAGCTTCGATTTGCGCTTTTCTTCCTTTACACGTTGATGTTCAGCCTTTTCCTCTGCCTTTCTGGCCTTTTCTTCATCCTTCTTCGCCTTTGCTTCTAGCTTCTCCTCCTCCTTTCTAGCCTTGGCCTCGTGCTTCTCCTCGGCACGTCTGGCCTTTTCCTCGGCTTTTTCTTGTTCTGTTATACATGTCAGCAACGTGCGTGGCATGTTGAATATGAGAGTGCTTACCCTTGGCCTTCTTGGCCTCTTCCTTCTCAGCGCGCTCCTCGGCCTTTATTCTCTCCTGCTCCTCGCGTCGGGCATCCTCCTCTGACTTTAATGTGGCCAGACGTTCACGTTCAGCCTCTGCCTTTTCGTTAATGTCATCCAGCACGGGCTGAAGTCTCTTGGCAGCAATGGCATTAACTTCTTCCTGAGTCATGAATTTGCCGCCGCCAATATCAATTTTGCCGTAATTCTGGGTACGCGTATCGGATCGTGATTGAGCAGCTTGCTGAGCCTTCATTTCCCAACCAGTGAACATGGTCGAGTGTCGCTTGCCAGTCTCGTTGTAGACCTTTTCGTCCATGCCTTGCAGACGTGCCTTGACGTTGCGCTGAGCCGCAGCGAGAAGCGCCTCGCGGTCCTTGGCCCGCTTCTCGGTGTCGACCTGGGACAGCTTGGTTGAGAACATGGACATTTGCTGGCGGATGTTTTCGGAGCGAACTTTGTCGTCGGGATCGGGGTCGCTGTTGGCGCGGCGGCGCAGCTTCTTGGACATGGAAAATTTGCGACGGGGCGAAGAAGCGTTGCCGTAGTATTCTTGGGCTTCACGGTTCTGCTGGTGCTCGTCGTGAAGCTTGGCGAGGCGCTCCTGGGCCTGTTTGTACGCGGCGTCCTGGAGATTGAGGTAGGTGCCAGCGAAGGGAGTGCCCTCCTGGTCCTTTTGGGCATCCTTGGTTTGGTCAAGCATCTTCTGCTGGTGCTGGTACATCTTTCTGGCCATCTGAACAGCAGTGTTGTGGATTCGTTCCTCGTCAGTCTCAATCTTGACTGGCGGGTGCGAGGTGAACATGTTTCGGTTCATGTTGGTGATGGGGGAAGCGCCGACTTGGTCAATGGTGGGCTTGTGCGCCATGAGAGAATTGCGATGGGCGAGAGCCGCACCGTTGAGAGCACTAGCTGCGGCGCTGGCTTCTAGACTAGAATGATCCTTATGAGTAGAGGTGGGGCGTGCAGAGTCGAGCCTTGAAGAAGCCATGGCTCCTTTGGCAGCCGCCAGTGAGCGCTGCTCGATTGACTTGCCGGGCGAGGACTGGGCGTTGGGTTGGACAGTGGAGGCTCGGTTGGTATGAAAAGCCTGGGTGGCGGCAGTGTCACCGCCGGTTAGGCCGGAAGCCGTGGCAGAAACTGGGCGAGAAGCATGAAAAGCTTGAGTTGCTGCAGAATTGCCCCAATTGTCGTGAGGAGACTTGGTTGGAGTTGAAGGAGCTTGCTTGAGGGCGGCAGTGGCGGAGCCAACGGCTAGGAGAGCGGCCTTGCTAGCGCCGGTGCTGCTGGAAGGCTCCCAGATGGGAGACGACTTGTAATCTTTTGCGAGAACAGCGGCGGCAGAGGCAGAGGGAGCCTTGCCCGGCCGCCAGGGCTCGGGAGACTTTTGGTTGGCCCATCCCAGGGTGGCGGCGGCGCTGGCAGCGGCACCGTTTTCGCTGAGACCGGTAGAGGGGAAGCTGGGGAGGTCTTTAGGGTCGGCATACTTGAGCCTGCCAGCGTTGGAGACTAGAGAGAGAAGCGAAGTGTAAGTAAGTCGAGGGAACGGGATGCTAAAAGGTGCAATCTAAGTGAGGGTATATGCGAATGGGCAAATTGCGGGGGTGTAAAGAAGAGACGGCGTTGGGGGATTGGTGGATGGATGGCGTGGCTGCTGCGATTGCGAAGAGTGGCGATGTCGTATTTTGTTACGAGATGTATGTGTGTTACATGGACGTACGTACCTTGAGCCGGCTTGGGCATGGCTTGGAAGCGGCGCAAGACTGGTTGGTTACTCCAGAATAAGTCAACCGCAGAATGAATCGGATAGATGAGGATAGATGAGATAGCTATATGACAGCGAATGATTAAGATAATGGGATGTTGGGGATGAAGAGGGAAGCAAATCGGAGCTGGCGGCACAGGCGGTACAAATATTGGAGATTTTGGACAGAAGCAGCAGCATCAAGACACTGACTAAGGAAGGTTAGGTACGTTAGTTAGGTAGGTAGAAAAAGACGTAAAAAGCTGGGCAAGCTTCATCTTTTGGGTGAAGCCGCCAGCAAGTCAGATAACGAGCCAAGGCAAGCAACCAAGCAAGCTTTCGCTTTTGCCGCCGCCAACAGTTTGGCCAACTAACGTTTTTGGGGGGGCTCCGCAGCCCAGCAGAGCAGGCTTTGTCGCCCTGCCCATGCTGACGTCATGGAGGCTCTGGAGCAGTTTTTGACCGGATTTTGGCGCTTCAAAATGACTGGCCAGCGAAAATGACCAGCTGGTTGACCCGGCAGTGGGCCGATGGACATGACGGCAGTCTGTGTGCCGGCATTACCTACTCTTTATATTTTTCTAACCGGTACTGATGGTATGGAAAAGAGAGGGAAAAATTAAACAAGTTGATTGCTCTTCAATTCGCATTTGTGCCCGACATTGTGAGCTGGCAATCTCAGCTGACAACCTGGGCTGAATCAACCACCCATTCGGCTTCGTCCGGCATCACCACCGACCACCTACACCCACTGTAGGCACATATTTTAGTACCTGGTACTATCTGGTAGTAGGCATCCCTGCGTTCCAGTTATCCCCCATCCCCCTACCACATCCACCACACAACTCGCTCCCCCGCCGCGCCAGCCCCCATCAACTGATCCTTATTAAGTTATTAGCAACTGCAACCAAATTCATTGCCGCTGCCTGCAAAACTTTAAAATTCATATCCGTCTCTCGTCGAATGCTCCCAACTTCAGCCATGTCTGAGAGTCACCCGATGAATACTCTACCACCTCTTCGCCTAGCTCACTCTACTCATCTCCTACTGACCTTACTTGAAGGTCACTTCTGACCACCAAGGACTAACCTCCTTTCCTGGCACACGCCTTGAACAGTCAATAAATTCAGAACCGTTTCTGGCCTAGCTGTTACTCTGATGACACGGCACGTCCCCTCAAAAAAAAAAAAAAAAGATGGAAGCTCCGGGCTCATGACGTCGCCATGCCCGCAGCCCATCTCGGCCACCCCCATGGTGTTTCCCGCCGTGGAACGACTCCAGAAAAGTTCCCCCACTATTTACTCCGTATGGGTGCAAGGTAATGAGGCTAAAACGCTCGAGGTTGCAACCATGGCGGTGGCTGTTTGACTGTTGACACTGCTTTTATTATTTATTACTGCTAAACCGATTTGGACATGTACATAGCAAGCCCATCTACCCGGAGCCCCCTCGACACAATAACTCAATGATCAGCTTCCTTATTAATATCGCAATGCTGGAGGGATTCGAACCCTGCAGCGATCGGCTCGGCTGCAGCCTCGATGTCAAAAGGCAGACACACCATGTGCCCGATAGGCTCACTCAAACCCTTTTGCCGACCGAATTTTCATCAACGAACCATTCTATATCAACACCACGGAAAATCGTAGTCAGAAATCTCTTCTTCCCACCATGTCTAAATTGGCAGCGTTGTTCTGCCTGTGGCGTCATCATCATATGACATACAGCGCCAGCCACAACGATGATGCTTACCAAGGTCGGACTGGTTCAACCACCCGCTTCTCCACCAACTTGCAACTACGGGCTGTAGATACCTGTTGCTAGTTGGAACCGCCGCCGCCTCGCAACGCTTGCAACAACCTCGTCGGCCTCATCTCGCGCAAACTGTTTTCCAAAGCGACTTGGCGCCCGGCAAGAGGGCCATGGCAAACGAAAAGGAGCATGTCCTCGAAAAGGTGTCTAATTTTCGAGACGTTGGCAAAACCGTAAATTCCTTTCTGGGCAAAAAGTTGTGCTTCTCTAACTATGCCCGAATCCAGCTTGTTCTGTGGCTCCCACGTCATTGCTAACACGATTGCGCCTCCCAGAATCGTTCGAGAAGGGCTCGTGTATAGATCTGCCAGACCAGGTAAAGAAGACATGGCGCACACACCTCTACTCGTAGCTTAGAAGCTGTCCGGAATACGTGGTGAATATTTGCTGAGACAACTGGTCGTCGCCCTCAGACAATGCATCGCCCAAGGACATGGCCTACTTGGCCGATAACCTCGGCATCCGCACTGTCATAGACTTGCGCACAAAGTAGGCCGTCCTTGCACATTCAGATTACTCCTTTTCGCCCTCGATTGCCTCTGCAATGCTAACCAGAGCTGGCTTGCGACTTGCAGCACCGAGCTGGCTCGCCAAGCAGCAAAGCGCATCGCGCATCGCATCGCAGACCCCTCCCTGCCAGCAACGGCTCACATCCCGGGCATCCAGTACCACGAGATCAAAGTGACGGGCCGCAGCTTTGAGCGCCACATTGCCAGCCTCCTCACCTGGTGGCAGACCTTGTACGTACAAATCTGGCCGAAACCCCCTCTGAAAGGGCTGTTTGGTTCTGGGCCCCAATTGCACATTGCCCGGTCGCGCTGACGACGCGACAACCAAAGAAAATTCCTCGTCCTCTACGCCTTCAAGTTCCGCAACGAGGCCATCCGCGTCGTCGCCGAAAACGTCCTCGTACCCCGCGGGCTGCTTGGCATCGGCCGCGACAAGCTCGACCACTCGGGCGCCGAGATTGCCGAGGCGCTGACGCTGTACACGAGCACGCAGACGACGCCCGTCCTCGTGCACTGCACGCAGGGCAAAGACCGCACAGGTATGCGCCAGAAAGTACACTGGCAAAATCAAACAGACGAATTGTTGTTGTTTTTTTTTTTTTTGACAAAAATGTTTCTAGGTCTCATTTGCTGCCTCGTCTTGATGATACTCGACGTTCCCATGGACGCCATCGAGTACGACTATCTGCTCACCGACAGTGGCCTCGCCCGCGAGCGCGAGCAGCTCATCAAGGAAGTCACGTCTGTCGGTCTGACAGAGGCCTGGGCGTACACGGACCGCGGCATGATGGCCGGCCTCAAGAAGCACATGGACGATGAATACGGTGGTCTGGACGCGTACCTAGACTCCATTGGATTTCACCAGGCTCGTCGCGCACTTGTTCGCGAGACTCTTCTCATCTGATGGACCTTGCTGCAGCATAAAAGTCTTGTGTGTATATACGAGTTTAGTCGCTTCCATCATGTTGCATCGCGTGCCTGCTTCGTCGTTTTTATAGTCAGCAGTCCAAGATTTTGTGCCCTTGTATCGTGCCTGTTGTTCTGAATCATGTCTCCCTCCATCATGTCTATTATTCATCATTTTTGTATCCTTGTATCTTGTCTATTGTGTTCTATATTGTCCTTGTATCATGTTATTGTTTTGTAAATCGTCCTTGCAGCCAGCACCTATACATCTTCTTTTGTTCCGCGCGGTTGACCAGCAACCGACGATCAATACCGAGGTGGTCAATGGAGAATTTGGGAGCGTCAGCATCACCATCCGCCTCGGCCTTCTTGCCCGACCAAATGTCGCCGAGCTCGTCGCGGTCAAAAAAGTACACGCGCGTGCCGTCGCCACGAATGTAAAAATTCTCTTCCAGGTAGCGGCCCTTGCGGAAACGCACCTGTGCCAGGTCGCCTCTCCCGTAGTCACGGAAGAGGACGGCGCCGCCGGGCTTCAGCAGCCTGTGGACGTTGTGCACCGCGCGGGACCACTCCCTCGGCGACAGCGCCGAGAAGATGAAGATCAAAATGGCCACGTCTACGGATCCCTCTTCGAGGTCGGGCGGCAGCTCTTGGCCTGCGGCATCCCAGACATCGGCTTGGATTTGCTCTGAACTGTACTCTTCATGTTTGCGCATGACTTCTACGGCTGTCTTGGAGAAGTCACAAGCATGAATCTTAAGTTGGGGGTTCTTGTTGTTGGCGAGGATGGGAAACGCCGTATTACCGGCGCCCGCGCCAATTTCCAGAATAACCTTGGCGCCGGCATCTTCTGTCGTTACCGTCTCCAAGATGGGAAACTCCTGCTGGAGCCATTTTCGGTTCTTGAAAAAGTTGGCAGTGTTGTTCTTGTAGAAGAGATTCCACCACTTCTCAGGATTACCATTGAATCTGCCTGAACAATGAGTGTTAGCGTATGCTTCTCAAATGTTGCTTTCTAATCAAGGAAACAAGGAAAAGAGTGCTCAGATGGGAGCGAAAGACTATAATTAACCTGATTTCATCAGAATATTCAGATGAAGTGGTGCTTCGATATCATCACCGCAAGGGATAAAAGCAATAGGCAAAGAAAAAAGTGAGGCAACTTACTCTTGTCAAAGTCAGAAACAGGGGCCTGGCGCTGCTTCTCAAGCTGCTGCTCAGTATACTCCTTGTATGCATCGTCAGTCTCCACATGATCCCAGGCGTTGAACTCGTAAACGTTGTCTTTCTCTGTCAGATAGCGGCTGCCAAACTGAAACGGATCGCTTCGCTTCAAGTTGTTTGCCGGGTCATGCGACCTATGCGGAGCAACTTGAGCGCTGGCTGCATCCTCAGCAATATTGAGCTTCTCCAGATCCACCACAGGCGCAATATCCACGGGAGCGTCACTTGAAGGGGTCGCTGCCATGCTGAACGTCACCCAAATGATACAATCACGGGGTTTTCGCGGATCTGCCCTTGGCCGGGCCTCTGTAGGCCTCTGTCCTGGTACAGAGGGACAGGGGAAAGTTTGGATGTAGAAAAAATTTTGGAACCCACGAAGGAAAAGTGGTAAATGGGCTGGGGTCAGTCTGCTGACATAATGCAGAATATAGTTGAGGATAGTGGGCGTCGTAACGGCCTCTGATTTTTGAGTTGACAGTTGAATTTATTGGTGATTGATACTTTCTTAAAAAGTATTCAGAATACAGGACTGTTGATGAAGTGGCCTTAAATAATTGAAGCAGTTCCGTCAAGTATTTTAAGGAAATCCTCTGACTATGGCTCTTTGCGTCTACGGCCGTGGAAGCTGAGTGGGCGTTTTCCTAACTAGCATCGGGGCGGAAATTCGCCAGCTCCGCCTAACCAGTCCGGGTAAGTTGCGACAGCTCCCCAGCATCACAGCATCGAGTCGGTGCCGAATCAAGGATACTGTCCATTTTCTAGGCGAACCGAATTAGAACAGCCGCTGCGACACGAAATCTTGCTCGAAATGATGCCGTCCCTGCTCCGGCCGCAGGTCAACCTGTCCAATGCGGAGGCACTGAAGCTGGCGCAGCTGGCGCCCGAGGTGCTGAAGAGCAACCCAAAGGTGTTTTCCACGTCGCCGTTGGCCGCCATGTTCTCTGCATCGGAGACTGGCGACGTGTGGACTATCTATGAGAATCTTCTTCTAGCTTGCCTGCGAACCGGCGACGACAAGGCGGCCTCGGACTGCCTAGAGCGAATCGTCATTCGATTTGGATCCAAGGATGAGCGTGTGATGGCGCTAGAGGGCCTAACAAAAGAGGCCAAGGCTACAAATAATAATGACCTTGATAAGATATTGAAAGAGTACGACGCTGTTCTGAAGGAGAATGATGCCAATGTTGTACGTCAAGACCACAAGCTCTACTGCAGCAAACATGGGACTAACAAACGCAATAGCCAATTGCCAAGCGCAAAGTCGCCCTTCTTCGATCAATGGGCAAGATTCCAGAATCAATCGCCGCTTTGAATACCCTTCTCGAATTCAACACTACTGATAGCGAGGCTTGGGCTGAGCTGGCCGACATGTACCTAGAGGAGGGATTATACGCCCAAGCCATCTATGCGTTGGAGGAAGTTTTGGTTCTTCAGCCAAATTCATGGAATGTAAGTTTCGAATCGAAAGTAAAACACAATGGCGACTAATGTGCTCCGATAGACTCATGCTCGACTCGGGGAAGTCTCTCTCATGGCCGCGTCAGCGTTGACGGAAGGCTCCGGACAGCAATACACCATCGAAGCATTAAAACGATTCTCTCGCAGTATTGAGCTTTGTGATGACTACTTGCGTGGATACTACGGCCTGAAGCTGGTATGTTTTGATTCGAACCCATTGTCGCTCGCTGCTTGAAAAATCTAACTGTGGGTTTAGTCATCTGATAAGCTGTTGGATGGTTTCAGCAAAGGAAAGAAGCAACAAGAAGATGGATTCCCTATGCCCGATACCAAGACTATACAGAAACTCAACCAACTCGCGACGGCAAAACTGGCAGAGATTGTGCGGCGGCACGGTGCCCAAGAAAAGCTGTGGCAAGGGTATGACGCGGCCGAGGTTGCTGCGGCGCGAGAGCTCCTTTCCAAGTCTTCAGCCCAAGTGGTCAGGTAGAGTCTGGACTGATATAAGGCTGGAGTTGAGTCGGTCGTTGGGGTGAATGTTAAATTGTACGCAATGTAATGGGGGCGGAATAATAGGCAGCAACTTTTGACTGTTTCAATACATACTCATGCCAATTGATGTTGGGCTGCAAGCACTCGTCATGCCAACGGGGGAGTAGAAATGTCGCCAGAAATAGCATGACTCATAAATCAGAAGAGCTGCACAAAGCAGTGATGCAATGATTTCTCAAGTTTGTGTGAGACAGTGGTAGGAAAGCAATGGTGATTGATGGTGTCTTGTGTAGCGTTGGGCTTGTCGGGTTCCTCAGTGGAATACGCCGGAGACTCAGCGCCGGCTCGGTTTCACACGTAAATCGATCAGCCACGAAAACGGTTCCCGAATAGTGGTATGTTGAGTAACCGGTTTTTGACGCAGTATCTTGGTGCCACGACGGGGTTACGATGACTGACAGACAGACAGACGGGGTGACTGACAGCGACTGCTGCCAGATGCCCCACTTGCACGGTTAGGTGCCGAAGATGCGGACCACGGCCAAGTGGTGAGCAGTGCTGGGCAGGTAAAACTCGTCAAAAAGTATTGGGATATTGCTTGCTGACTTGTCGTGAAAAATCAGCCTAGGTAAAAAGAACAAGGTCGAGAATTTCAAATGTCTACAATCCCCGCATGTGGACCAGTGCTTTGTCGCTGACAAGGAGCACTGCGGTGTGGACCGAAGGCTTCAGGCTTGGGTGGCTACCTGGTGTTGAGGCCCAACGAGGCGGCGCAACCAGCGATTCCGGCCCATGACCGGGATGAAATGTAAATTGGGGGCTGTGAAGCAGGAGAGGCTGGCGTAATAATAAATGCACTGGCAAAATTTGCTCTTGTGAGGTGAGTGCATGAGCGCAGTTTGCTGTCGAGTTGCTATTTCTAGAACAGTCCATGACTGTTGGGTGAGGTCACTGAGGTGACATGTGAGTGTTTAAATGGGCGTTGCGCCCCTCTGCGCGGATGCAGTACGTACTTTACAACTATTCATGGGAGAAAGAGAGAGACATATACGACAAGATCATCGCCAGGCGACGGCTGCGTCTTCATCTTGGTGCAGTCTGTTGCCTAGCCGTCTACTACTGCAGGCTTAGCCTCTTTGTTTCTCGCCAACTGCGGCACCGGGCTGCCTGTCTGGGTGTTGCGCAGCATTATTACGCCGCCGATTTGCCCAAACTATTGACTATTGACGCATCTCCGAGGTGAAAGCAAAAAAAAAGAGGGCGTCGTTATTACCTGCACTGCATCGCGACTTGCATGTCGATTGCGCAGTGGGAATCTATCGACGAGGTGCCGTTACTGGAGCAAAGATTGGGCCTCACCACAATTGCCAGCGCCATCGGCCTGTCATTGGGTACCATTGCCTGAGGCCATCTGGCAAGCCTTACGCAAACCCCAGTTTGGGCTGCGCAGGTTTGGCAGGCTGGACAGATTTCGCAGGCCAAACCGCGCGTGTCCTGCAGCGATATATCGGAATCAAAGTGCGACGGGTCTATTGATTCAGTGCCTGGACCAAACGGGAAACCCGCAAAAAAAGGTTGCTCGCTCGCTTGTTTTGTTTTGCTTTGCTTTGCTTTGCTTTGCTTTGCTTTGTCTGAAGACTGACGGACTAACAGACGTTGTCTCAGGTCGACACAGGTTCTGGGCCGCGCAGTCGCCACTCTGCACGGGGTCGACGGGTCAATACGGCAAAGTGAACAAGTCAGTCTACATAGCCAGACATTTGATTCGCACAGCATTGACGAACTGGAACGAACTTTGTTGCAGTTTGTTGTGATTGGGTGCATTCTTTGATTTGGCTAGTTTATTAGCTGCGGCGCGTGTCAGGTACCGACCTCACCTCACACTCACCTACTATTTTGAAGAATCACTTGAAAAACCACACACGCCTCTCCCTTTCAAAAAGGTAATCTGCATAACTAGGTAGAGAGCCGAGCGAGCGAACCCCTCCAAGCCTCTTTATCCCATCTCGGGTCGGTTGCTTGGTTGGTTTTTCGGGTACAAAATCATCCCGCTACTCACCGCCTCTCCCCATCCTCTCCCGCAGCCACCAAACCACCACCGCCATCACCACCAGTGACCACCATCACCTTCACCAGTCATCACTACACGCCCGCCACCATTGCCTCCGCCGCCCTTTGGAAAGTCCAACCCGTTTTCATCACCGTGTGACGAGTGACAATCTGATCTCTCTGTGGTCTGCGCTACCCTTGGTTTATTGGTTTATACGCTTTGTTCCACTCGGCTAGCTTACTGCCATTACCCGCCAGCTGTTCTGTTTCAAGCCTGCTGCTAGGTACTAATATTGCTGTTTGTACCAAGAGTGTTGGCACCACGGCAACGGACTCACCACCATCACCACTAACCACTCACCACTCGTCCACCATCCGCACTGTCCACTGTTACTGTCCACCACCCTTGATCAAATCAACACTACCATCACCACCTTGTCCTCGCACCAAAAGACACGTGCACGCAAGCACATTCATGTTAGTACACACACCTCCCACCTCCTCCCACCTTTCACTCCCGCCGCCATGCTTGCCCCACGCCCACCTCAAGCATCCCAAGGCTCCAGGCTCCAAGCTACTTACCTACTAAGGTATTCTCTCCCTGCCTTCACCTCCCTCGCTGACCCCGTCTTCCATCCTAGATTCCTAAAATTTGCTAGCACCAACCTAGTGTGCCCTGCTCCCTTTTTTCCCGTCGCTAGTCGCCCGGAGACCACCAACCTAGCCCCAGCTTGAGCTGTCTTGGTAGCCGCCCGCACCAAAACCTCACCGTCTGTCACCACCTACCCCTCGCAATACGCCGCCTGACTGGCTGCCTTTTTGTCATTCACCCACCCTGTGCTACGCCGCGGCCTGCTTTTCCAGCCGCAGCACCATTTATAACCACAAATATCTTGCGCCGCCTTTCTGCAACGCGCTTTCTCTTCCCGTTGCAATCCCGTCTTCACATAACTGTGCCTCGCACCTATTGCACCGCGCCCTCAGGATCGCGGTCACCGTGCTCCAGCGTTGACACCCCCACGCCCTCCAGGCTGTCCTTGTGACGCCCTTGCTTGCGAACCGACCCTCCAACAAGGATCGACGTCCGTAAAGGCCATACACACAAGACTTCTGCTATGCGGTGAGTATCACCAGCGCTGGCGCAATCCTCTTCGACAACCACTCTCACCTCGCACATTGCACATTGCACATTGCACCTTTCACCTCGCACCTCTCAACCCCCGCCCTCTCCATCATCAGATCCATCCATCCCTTGTTGCTTCATCGGCGCGCTAATCCTCCCCCAAAGAAGATCGACGTCTGTTGCCCATTATTCTTCGGGCGAGCCCTCACCACAGTTCACCCCTGCATACCCTGCATACGACGACGACTTTTCTCAAGACGGCCACGGCTACATCACCCACGGAGACGAAGAGAATTGGGGTGACGAAGACGACTACAGCGAGTCCGAACAATCAGTCTTTCACGCCGGTCTACCTGCCGCGCCACGCGCACACCCATCCCGCCTCCCGCTGAGGCCCGCACCTCTGCCTCACCAGCAACACTACCGCCCGGCACGCCGCGCGCCGGATCCAGCGCCCACCCTGGATCCTCAAGAGGAGTACGGGGCCTATGGCCACGGGGCCTACCCCGGCGGCCAATATGGCCGCGGCGGTTACCCCAGATCAGCCTCTCAACACCCTCAAGCATATGCTGCATACTTTCCGCCAGGCCAGGTCGTAGGATACGCTGGTGGAAACCCCTTCAGCCCTGCCGGTAGCGGTTACTCCAGCCCGGCGACATACCCTCATGGTCAAGTTCCAGCAATGTACGGCAACGAAATGGCCCCGTATTACCACCAGGGCCATTACTACCCTCAACAACCGCAATTTCAGATGGCCCCTCATGCTATGCAGCTGGATGTTCCTGCCGCACCCGCCGCACCTGCCGCTCCACCCGGACCGAGCCCACGCGAGCAGGAGCTGGCAGATAAGGTTGCGCAATTCGAGAGGGAGAAGCAAAAGCAGGAGCTGGCTGAACGTGAAAAGGAGATGCAAGCTGAAGCCCACCGAAAAGCTGCCGAGGAGAGTCGAAAAATTATGGAACAGATGGAGAACTTGAAGAAACAGAACGAAATTGAACTGCAGAGAGCCAAAGAGGAAGCTGCGCGAGCTACCAGGGACGGCATCGCTGCCGAGGCTGCCGCAGCCGCAGAACGTGCCAAGGTACAGGCAGAGGCCGTGAAGCAAGCCGAGGAACGTGTCAAGGTCATGTTTGAGCAACAAAAACGAGCCGAGGAAGCTCGGCTAAAGAAAGAGGCAGAAGACAAGGCCAGAATTGAGGAGGAACATAAGCGTCGTGTCGAAGCTGCATTGCGAGCCGATGCCGATGCCAAAGCAGCTGCCGCGAAAGCTGCTGCCGAAGAAGCCGCAAAGCTAAATGCAATCAGAGAAGAGGCCAAGCGCAAGGCCGATGCTGAGTTTGCAGCCAAGATTCAGGCGGACAAGGACGCTGCCGCTAAGAAGGCTGAAGCAGAAGCACTGGCAAAAGCTGAAAAAGAAGCATTCAAGAAAAAGGTGGAAGCGGACACACAGGCGGCAATGGAAGCCAAGGCCAAGACTGACCGTGGCCCCTTTCTTCAATTCAAAGATGCATTAAATCGCAAGTACAGCTTCCCATATCGCCTATGCACAACATGGCCGGTAAGTCAGACAACTATTTCACACAGCACAACGCACATCTCGGCAAACACGAACAACCCAACAAGAAAAAGGCTAATTCTTTCTTCTAGAATATGGAGGAGCTGATCAAACAAGCATTTGACAACGTCGAAGAACTGGAGTACCAAGTACACGAAGGGTGGTATGACTTGGTTGGTCCCAATCAAGAAATCATCCTCCCGTCTGTCTGGGAAAAGGTCATTGAGCCAGAGTGGTCCATTACCATGTTCATGTGGCCCTTGGAACGCATTCAGAGGCATGCCCGCCTCCCACCGCACATGGCGGCAGCCATGGCTAGAGGCCGTGGTGGTATGGGTGCTCCCCCTATGCCCCCAATGCCGCCTACTATGAGTGGGGGTCGCGGTGGCGTGCCGCCGCCGCCAGAAGCATGGGCTCAACCCAGGCCTCCGCCCATGCCTCAAGGTATTCATGTTGTGCGCGAGCCTAAGAAGGAGAAGAAGAAGAAACAGGCACCTCCCGCGTTTGTTGGCTTCTTCGGTGGAAAGCCAATCAAGAAGAAGTAAGTCGACGCTCCTGAGATATCATTGTCTGCGAGACTAACGAGCCATGTCTTTCAGAAGCAAGAAATGATTCAGCAATGATTCTTTACCGCGATGGCGCAGAGCGATGGCGCGCTCTGCTCCTTCTGCAATCATTGGTTCGAGGCATACACAAATCACCTGCTTATGCCTTGCCCGCTTTTTGTTGATACACACGCTTGCCACTTTTTCACTTCTTGTGTTTTTTTCACGACTTTTATGTGTTATGGGTTCCCACTGGTGTATGGAAAGAAAAGACAAGGGTCTGCTTGTGACTGATTTAATGACATTGATATCTGGCGACATACGGTACTGAGCTAGAAGGCGCAGAGGCGATCTCATGCTGTGCTCATTTGCGCAGCTTACTGCCTGAGGTGTTTGCAATACTTTTAAGGGTTTTTGTTTATCATTTTTTTTTGTTCTGTTTTGGATGAGCTAGAGACGGGCTGATGCTTCGCTGCCTGGACGATTTCAAGTTGACGCATCTAGAATAGTTTTGTATCTCTGTATGAATTTACGTTTGATGAATTGCATCATGTCTATACGCTTGCGCCCTTCATCAAATTTATATATACCCAAATGCAGCTCCATGTTTATATATGTATCCTGGTCTAGAGCCCAGATATGGTTTTCATCTCTCACGCTCGATTGCGATGATTGAGTTGTTCCCTTGCCCGCTTTTCAAATGCTTCAATCATGAGACCCGCGACCTTGTCCGAGACGGCAGCGCTGACGGCCGCGTACAGAGGGTTGGTGAACTGGTATTTGATGTTGAGATTCACTTCCGTGGACGGCGACGGCTGCACCGTGAGCGGCCGCAGCGACCAGCGCGTGACGAGACTCTTGAAGACAGCCGATGCGTCCGGCTCCGAAGACGTTCCGGTCGGGTCGCCGCTGACAGCCTCGACGGAGACGCCGGGCACGCAGCGCAGACGGCTCGTAAACTCCTCATTGAGGCCCCCCCAGCCGACGTGCAGGTCGGCCAGTGTCGGCCACGTGCGGCCGGCGTCGTCGGGTGCAGACCACTGCGTGACGCGTGATCGGGCGCAGTAGGGCACGAATTGCGCGTACGAGTCCACGTCGGCGACGAGCTCGTACAGCTGGTCCTGGCTATACGGCAGCGTTCTCGTAGCTGTGAGTGTCTGGCTGTTGTTGTTGGGCAGTGTGAAGAATGAACGACTACAGACGGCTGCACGACTGCGGTTTGGTAGCGGCAGACGCCGCGCCGCTGTTCGAATCGACATGTCGGGGATGTTGGAGGTTTGCCGAAGTGCGAGGATCGAGTTTGTTCGAGCTTCGGCGGTGTTCGTCTCGTGGAGAGACCGATACTGAAACTCGGCCAATTCCTTGAACAGTCTCCTGCGAAAATGTTTATACGTTGCTTCGTACTCCCAATTCCCACTTGAAAAAAATGTAGCGCTACAGGCAGTAATATCGTCAATTGTCTTGCAAGGGCAGCAGCTAAATATGGTGTGGCAAGCAAGTTCGTAAATAGCTGTCGATCGGGCGAAATGTGCTTCCGTCATGCAGCCCACCAAAATCCACACCCCACAAAGTACGACCAGTAAACCAGATCATTTAGCCTCATTGCAACCCACTCGCCCAATTTCGACTCTACCAACTAACTACTACCTCCTTGCTCTGCACGCCGACTTTAAAGCCTAAGCTGCAGCTCTGGCTATTCGACATATCCGCACGCGGCCCAGGACGCAGACACAAAGGGAGCTGCGGGCGGCAACAGGATCACCACACGATGAACTACTCAAACGACCGCCAACCCAGCCAGACTACATTTTGACGAGCGAATCCCCGTGCGCGCGTGTCCGTTTGCGAGGTGAACCCCGCGTGGGGCTAGACGACTGACAAGATGTAAGTCGGGATGAGGAGCTCATTTGCA
The DNA here is from genome assembly GCA_038367545.1 of Beauveria asiatica. NCBI lineage: Eukaryota > Fungi > Ascomycota > Sordariomycetes > Hypocreales > Cordycipitaceae > Beauveria > Beauveria asiatica. The sequence continues at coordinate 25,153 of JAAHCF010000319.1, read as the reverse complement.
ACCTCTGGGAGCTCTCGCGCTGGGACGCGGGGTATGGGACATGCGCTGATGTGGGTGGTACATACAGGTTCGAAAAGTCGCTATATGACCTGATTCAGGGTCTCCGAAACCACAAGGGCACAGAGAAGGAATACATTCAAAAGAGCTTGAAAGAATGTCGCGTAGAAGTGCGCAGCCAGGACATGGGTAAGGAGTCGCTCCGCGTGCCCGCATCCGTGGAGGCTTGTAGAGAGAAATGGTTTGCTGATGAGGAACCCGCAGATGTCAAGGCCACTGCCTTGTTGAAGCTCATATACCTGGAAATGGTCGGCCATGACATGTCATGGGCGTCTTTCCATGTCCTCGAGGTCATGTCCTCAGCCAAATATCCCCAAAAGCGTGTTGGGTATCTGGGAGCTGTCCAGAGCTTCCGCGCCGACACCGAAGTTCTCATGCTGGCGACCAACTTGTTGAAGAAGGTATGTCGATCCGAACCACCTTTCACCAAGACGATCGCTAATGTGTTGCTAAAAAGGACTTGAGTGCTGCCGCCCCGACGGTCATGTCCTTGCCGATTGCGACGCTTCCTCACGTCATCACACCCTCGCTCGCGCTTTCGACCCTTGCCGATTTGCTGCCTCGACTGAACCATAGCCATGCCAATATCCGAAAGAAGACCCTCGTCACACTTTACCGACTCGCTCTTGTATACCCCGAAGCACTGAGGGCAGCGTGGCCAAAGATCAAAGAGCGACTTATGGATGCAGAGGAGGACCCCAGTGTCACGGCAGCGATTGTGAATGTCGTGTGTGAGCTTGGCTGGCGCCGGCCGCATGACTTTCTACCGCTGGCGCCGAGACTGTTCGAGCTGCTGGTCGACGGAGGCAACAATTGGATGGCTATTAAACTGATCAAGCTGGTAAGCTGTGCTTAAGACGCAACAAGACGTGACTAGACATGCTGACTTTAGGCAGTTCGCGACCTTGACACCGCTCGAGTCTCGACTTGTCAAGAAGCTATTGCCGCCGTTGACGAATATTATACAAACGACTCCAGCCATGTCGCTATTATACGAATGTATCAATGGCATCATCCAAGGCGGCATTCTCGGGAGTGCTGATGATACCGACACCGAGGAAATCGCAACCCTTTGCGTGAATAAACTGCGAGGCATGATTATCATGAACGGAGATCCAAACTGTAAGCTATTCTGATTTGCCGCACATGTTGGCACGCTCTGACCGCAAGACAGTGAAATACGTTGCCCTCTTGGCATTCAACAAGATTGTCCTTACCCACCCTTACCTTGTGTCCCAGCAAGAAGATGTCATCCTCGAGTGCATTGACAGTCCAGATATTACAATCCGTATCCAGGCTCTCGACCTTGTCCAGGGCATGGTTACGAGCGACAACTTGGTTACTATTGTTAGTCGACTAATGAAACAGCTCAAAGCTGCCACATACGCGAAAGGAAAGCTTGATGCGGGTTTGGATTCGACAGATGCGTCAGGGGAATCTGATGAGGATTCGCAACAGGCCACTAGTGCGGCGTCCAATAAAACGGCAATGTCAATTCCCGACGATTACAGGATTGATGTTATCGGAAGAGTTTTATTCATGTCTTCCAAAGACAATTACGCCAACATTGCCGACTTTGATTGGTATATCGATGTTTTGACCCAACTTGTTCGTATGACACCGGCGTCAAGATCAGCTGATGGCGATGCCGAGGCTGCTGCAAACAAGCGATCTGCTGCTAGCGTATCGGAGAAGATTGGAAACGAACTACGAAATGTTGCCGTCAAAGTCCGAGCTATGCGCCACTCTATCCTACGCGCTTCAGAGAGCATCCTGTCGCAGCTGCTGGTGGACACTCCAGCTGGACACTCCATCACATGTGAGGCGCTCAAGTCGGTCGCTTGGCTACTAGGAGAGTACTCCGATATGTTGTCTACGCCAGATGACACAATCAATGCACTGGTACAACTAACGACACGGACTGCTAAGCCTGATGTTGCAGCTGTTGTGATACATGCAATCGCCAAGGTCTTTGCGTCTCTGACGGGAAGCGAATCAGAGTTGTGGACTGCCGAAAGAAAGTCGAGGACGTCGTTGCTGTTGGCTCGCATACTACACTCCATGGAGCCACTCACGTTGAATCCCAGCCTCGAGGTCCAGGAGCGTGCTGTCGAGTTCACGGAGCTGCTTAAACTCACAGCTGAAGCGGCGTCCGGCCAGCCTGCGTCTACAGATGAAGAGCCACAAGACCCCCCTCTTCTACTGACACAAGCAATACCGTCGCTATTCAATGGTGGCGAGCTAAACTCTGTCGCGCCTGGTGCTCAATTAAATGTGCCGATCCCTAACGGACTTGATCTGGATGAGCCAATTCACTCGAATCTCAATCATCTCCTAGCCAGGGCCGATATTGTTACCCTCGATACCGACGACTCAGATGAGTTTGAGGTTTATTATCACCAGAAACCAGCGCCCACGAGTGTTTCGTCATCTGCTCCTGCCATTAGCCTCCTTGCCGAGCCGGACGAGAATATTGGTGCATCTTACCAACAGCCCTCTGAAGATAGCTATCTGGACGCCGACATTGTTGCGCGACGGAAAGCAGACAGAATAGAGAGAAACAAGGACGACCCGTTCTATATCGGTAGTGACAGGGTACCGCAAACCTCGAACTCTATTCACAACATTCTTCAGAATAGCAACGGACCGGATCTCGACATTGATGCGATTCCCGTCATGCAGCTCGACCTAGATAAGCTGAGTACACCGGCGCCGACGACGAAGACACAGCGCTCGCCAGCCAAGCCACGGCAGCGCGTCGTGGTTGCCGCAGACGAGACCCTGCACGGCGGCGACGGCTCACCCCGAAACTACGACTCGGAAAACAACTCGGACTCCGTGGCGGCCCGGGGCCGGGTCAGGAAGCTCAAGCAGCAGTCCCTTTTGCAGGTGGACTCGAGCACCATAGGTTCCTTTAGCCTCGAAGGCGAGCCCAAGGGTGGCTTCGACCACGAGCAGCAGCAGCGCGAGGAGGCCGAGATGCAGCAGGCGATACGGGAGGTGGAGCGACTGCGTTTGGAGATGCAGCGCGCCAATGAGCGCATCCAGGTCGCGCAGGGTGTCGATGCCGAGGGTGCCGTAGTCAAGAGGAAGAAGAAGAAGAAGACGACAACTCCCAAGCTGAACGATGACGAGGCGGCGGCGGCGGCGGCGCCCGGCGTGGAGACGGCGGTGAAGAAGAAGAAGAAGAAGGTCGCCAAGGTGGCTGCCGAGGAGGCGCAGGACGCTGACGAGGTTGAGGTGGGTGTGGTTGCGCCAAAGAAGACAAAGAAGAAGAAGAAGACGACGACGACGACACCTGTGGCCGCTGTGGAGGCGGAAACGGGCGATGCATAAAATGGGCCTCGCTCGGTCATGGACTAGGGTGTTTGTTTTATTTCTGTTTGGTAGCATTTATTATAGAACGGGGGATATATGTACATGAAAAAAACAATTGAGACCGTTTTCAGCTGCCACTCCTACGGTATATAACCCAACGTTTACGCACTGGGCGTCATCCTATTCTTAGGGCCCTCTGGTAACTAGATACAAATAAGTGAATTCTAAAAACCTAGAGATTCGCGGAATTAGCAGTAGGCAAAGAATGCAGAGCGAACCCAAAAAGAAGAAGAAAAGAATTTGAGCAGAGAATTAGTATCAGCGATCAGAGAAGGAAAAAAAAGTGTGATCCCGCCCGGGCTTGAACCGGGGACCTTCTCGGTGTTAACGAGATGCCATAACCAACTAGACCACGGGATCTGAAGGGATGCTGATGTCAGACGCCGCCCAAAATGAGAATAGTAAGTTTTTGCTTCTTCTAGTCGGCGTGCCGCCATCTTTGCAGGCACGCAGTCGTCCCGGTGTAAATATTTACTTGTACGTGAGGATTGTCGCAGAATAAAAGAGGATTCTGTTGAAGGACCTGTCGCTATCCTAGAGTCATGCATCAGTGACTACAACCGCTGGTGAGCAAAGTCATGGAGTGTTTTGCACCTTCCTTGGTGCTGAAGGCAGTGAATCACAAGAATAACTCTGGAATAAATGGCGATATCTATATAGGAGAGATTTCCTCCTGTGAGGAAGAAATCACTAGACAAGAAACAAGACATTTTCCTTCCATCACTTCAACTGATGCTGAGGTATCGTGCATGTATATATTGTGTCTTCTGTTTAGATATTATGAAAAAAAAAAAAACAAAGCAAAAGAAAAGAGATTTTCATTCCTTTCGCTGCCATGTTAAAATCTTGCCAACGTAGCTTCGTCTCCTCGTTTTCCCCAATGATGATGATACAGCAATACAGGAATATGGGCTGGAAACTGTTGCTTACATCTCCTCATTCTTTCTCTCAAAGCCAGCGACGCACTCCAGGAGGACGAGGACGAAGAAGCAAGCAGGGTATCCGGCGCATTTTACAAAAAGTCAACGAGAATAGTGACTTTAGTCATCCATGGGCTTGTCCTCGAGTGTCACTCCGCGAACACCTTCCTCGATTGGAGGCGAGTTGGGCACGCGGCGGCCGCCGACAAACCTCGTCGGGGTGCCCTTGGTCAAGCTATCGGTGCGTTCGCGGTCGCCGGCCTCGTCCGCGATACCGCCGTTGACGGGTTCAGGCGGCGTCGAGGTTCCCTCTGCGGGGACCTCTAGGCTGTTGCGGTTCACAGTGCCAGCGAGATGGCTGCCCAAGCTGCTTCTGTGTCTCTCGTTGTTCGCGGTCGGGCTGGTCTGGATTGGGAACCGGGTCTCGGCTCCCCCGCTGCTACGATCCCGGCGGTGTCGCGTCCCAGGAGCAGGGCTGGTAGCGCGGCCGCGGGTCGCCGAGGCCTTTTCCAACAAGGCTCTGTTTCGCTCCTCCATCAGGGCCTTGCGGTTGCTCTCGTTTGTACTGATAGCGCGAGGCCGGTTGCTCCCGACCGAGGAGGAATGATTCAGCGTCGACATGCGTTTCAATTCGCTAAAGATGGCATCCTTGTGCGCAAACAGGTCACGAACCAGCCTGACGGCATGCTTCTCTTCCATGGTGAGTGATGTCTCGACGCGTGGGCGGAGGATGCAGCGCGACAAAGTAGTAGCAAGTGAAGTGACATATGCATCATCAGCAGAAGTCAAGTCAATCAGCCGGGTAAAATGGTTCATGCAGGCGTCAAGAGTTGCAATGTTGGACAGTCTGAGTTGGGACAGCGTTTGTTGCAAAACAGCGATGCGCGATGCGTCGGTACTCTCAGCGGCGGGCGTCATGTAAATGGTGCGCACAATCTCATAGACATGAGTAGATACAAGAGAGTCTAGAGTGGTTAGTCCGCATCCAGACTTGACCTGCAGGTTACTAGAAAAGGTACTTACCAGGAAGTTCGAGGAGGTAGAGCTTAAGCAGACTAGCGACAGTGGGTATATCAAAGTCACTGAACACTTCCTGGGAGACTGTAGCATCGTTGTGAATCTTTGCTCGAAGACGATGCGTCTGCGCCAAGGGCACATCAACGAGCCAAACGCCTCGTCTGGCCTCATCACCCTCAAGATCGGGATAGTGGTGGTCGAGGTAGGTCAAGATGGCAGTCACAATGACGGGGACGCGTTTCCTATCAGCACGTGCGCGGGCCTCGAGATCTACGCCAAATATCTGGTCATCAACCTTGTTGTAATAATTCTCATAAACAGCAACTCGAGGGGCGAAGCCACCAGTGCGATAGGTTTCCAAGAGGTATCGTAAGTCTCCCAAAGGCTGGACAGTCTCTTGGAACAACATCATCTTGTCGACTGTGGATTGCAGGCTAGGGATGACGTTGCTGATGGTGCCTGAGAAGTCGAGAATGACAGTCTTGATGGCTTTGAGACGATCCAGCTCACACTGCTCGAGGAACTTGAGGTGAATGAAAATTGACTGTTCGAGATCGCATCTGAGCTGATCCAGCTTGTTGACGGCGGACTTGTATTTCTCGTCGGATTCTCTCGCTTCTCTCTGCAGTCGCTGGGCGGGGGTCTCGTTGGGGTGAGAATTGTTGAGAACGTTCCAATTTGCGAGGTATTCGGTGACAGTTCCGACGACGGGAGAGTCGCTCGACTCTGAAATGGGCATAGAAAATGTGCGGCTGAGTGTCTGTTTCTTCTCTGGGACGCCAGCTAAGCGAAATGCCTTTGGTCGCCACTGGTAAAACATTCTGGAGCTATTGGCAAATGTGCTGCCGACATTTCCAATCAGACGAAGCAAGCCGTTGGAAATGAGGTCTTGACCAATGCGCTCGGCATAGCTCATACTGCTCGTGGCCATGGTGCGTTGGAGGTACTCGACAATATCAGAGCCAGCTGAAGTGTTGAGATAGGTGCCTAGAATGGGCACCTTGGTCTCTCCCATCTTGATATTCGAGAGCATGTTGGAGAGAATCGTTTTGAGCTGATCGGGTTGGTAGATCTCGTCGCCAATCTCAAAGACATCGTCGTCGTCGCGACTCTCCTCTTCTTTGTGAGGCTGGACTTTGATTTCCGGGATCTGTGAAGCATTTTTAGGGCTTGACTCGGGCTCCTGGAAAGCAAGTTTGTTCTCTTCCTCGAGATCTTCGACAAGGCGGCACTTGTTGAAATAGTTGGAGCGAAGTTTCTTCACAGTTTCGGCCTGACGGTCGTGGGCTTTCGTACGGGCTTGTAAGTCGTCTTGCGAGTCCTGGATACGAGCTTCATGAGCCTCGCACCAACGAGCGAAGGGGTGAACAACGAGATCGCGAATATTTTGGGCAATGCGCTGGTGGCTTTTGGCAGCCTCCTGCATTTCGGTTCGCATGCCGTCATATGCCTGACGGAGGTCGCAGATTAGTACGGGTAAAGCCATGGGAGTTTTAATTTGCAACATATAGAAGGGCATACCTTGCGGACAGTAGCGCCATCATCTCGAGAGAAGCCACCGGAGACGCGGTCAGCGGCTGGGGCAATGTCTGCCAGGCGCTGGCCGTAAACGTCCTCGGCTTCGGCTCGTAGCCGCGCAAGAGTCAAGATCTGTCGGTTTTCCATGACACCTTGCTGGAGCTTTCCAAACAAGACACCGAGCCCTGTAAGGATAATTAGCAGTGGTCCGGGTCAGGACGCATTGAAGCAGCATACCCCCAGCATAGTCGTTGGACCAGAAGGAGTCGGCGAACCCCGGCATCTTGAACGACTTGATCAGAGAATCGCGGCGGAGGTGCAACAAGTGTAGGCAGTGAGTAGGAAGACGGTGCTGTTTGCGCAGAGCTAGCAGACAATGGCGCGCGTGTCTTGGGTTGGTTGCCGAGCTGTCGAAGTGGAGGGGGGCGGCGCGACGGGAGGTGTGCAGTCGTAAAAGGAGTAGCGGCCGGGCACGGAGAGCAGTGGAGAGGGGAACCGAGTAAAGCGCGAGAGTGTGAGAGTGTGAGGGACGTTGGCCGTTGAGGATGATTGAGAGGCGTGGAAGATCAGTAACTTAGTACTAGGTAGGGGAACACGGAAAGAAGTCCAGGGAGCTCGGGAGAACGGTAAGCATGTCAAGCGCTGTGGCTGCTGGCGCGCTGAAAGGCCCTTGCTTTTTCTTTCCAGCGCCAACGGGTCAGGCCAACTTGGCGGCTCGTCTTGCCTGCCCCCAAAAGTTTATATTTAGTAAATAAGTAAATATATACTTTTCCCACTTGGGGGCTTTCAGCTAGTTGGGTGGTTGGTTGGGTGCGCTATTCCTTGTCTTGATTGACTGATTGACTCCTTGGAGCCTCGTGGTTGCCTCCCAGGCACCCCCAAGTTAGGTATACATTTAACTAACTAGTACCAAGGTACCTACCTATTTATTATTAGGGGCGCTAACCGCCTTGCAGTTGCAGATCCTCCACCAGCACGGGCAGGTGTTCGTATCCGTCCAAACTCAACAACCTATCGCAACCAAGGCTGTGTGGGTAGCCAAAAAGGGGCTCAAGCTAGATTTACTACCATGGTTCCATGCGCGTGGAATTACAATCTCATTAGTTACGCACAATTATTATATGGCCACCACGAGTCCACGACACGATGAGCCATGTATTGCGCGGAACAGCTCCGTGACCTTTGTCCCGGGCGGCTGTCGGAAGCAGTGACGTGCTGTGGGGGCAGCTGTCACCATCACTGGCAGTCTGGCACCGGCTAGGAACATCCTGTTACAGTGCATTGTGAGCAACGAGGTGCCTGCTTGCTTTTGCCATTTCAGCCCAGCAACCTATATACTTTGGTCGGTCGCTGTTTCAACATCATCTCAAGGTACCCCTTTACCCCTCTCCATCTACCCACGTACATCTACTGCCCAGGACTCATATTGCGGAGTATCTGCCCTCCGTAATCCGTAGACATCACACAATCACACAATCACACTGCACCATTCGTCATACCACAATACCACAAATCACAATCCAACAACTTTGTATACCTCAGACTGAGGTCCGTCTCTTGTGCCGGCTACTGATTGAAGCTGTCCCGACGTGATTCTACTCCGAGTGTCCGTTCACCACCCCTACTTGTTTGATCGCTGCCTCCACTGTCATACCATTTACCCCAAACATGCCGCCTCTGCCAATCAACGTCGGCGACAAGCTCGGCAACGATAAGCGCACTGTCCCTAGTAGGCCACACAAGACTTCCCTGATCAAGGCCCTGATCGTATTGGCTGCGACGGCGGCCATCATCGCCAAGACTCTTGGGGGATGGACTCATCTCATCCGCAAGCCATGTGCAGGCAATCATAAGGCTCACGACTGTACCGGGCTCAGCGCATTGGAAGACAGGGCACGTTGTGTTCTGTCCGTAACACCACTGATAGGTAAAATTCCCGTGCTTTGTAACTAAACTACGCCAATTAGTCAATGCTTACCATTGTCTGTAGACGGACACGTCGATTTCCCAGTCCTGCTTCGTGGACGCTACGGCAATCGCATCGAGGATGCCGAGTTCAAGCAGGCTTTCGAGAATGGCACCCTGCTGGGCCATCTAGATTTACATCGTTTGCGACAAGGTGCCTCGGGCGGTGCATTCTGGAGCGTCTATGCGCCCTGCCCCGAACATGGTGATGACTTCTCCGACGGGAATTACGCCGCGAGTACGCAATCTGCCATCCTCCTCGAGCTACGCACTTCCTAGGCTAACCACAATACAGGTGTCCAGTATACACTGGATCAAATTGACGTCATCAACAGGCTGCAGAAGCTCTATCCCCACGATTTCTCCCAAAAGGTTGACAGCAAGACCGCATGGGCCGCCTTCAAGCAGGGCAAGCTCATCTCACCCCTCGGTGTCGAAGGCCTGCATCAAATCGGAAACAAGGTGTCTAATCTGAGGCTGTTTCATAGCCTTGGCGCTCGCTATGCTACCCTCACCCACAACTGCCACAACAAGTTTGCTGATGCTGCGATTCTGGAAGGGCCTGCTAGAAAGGCGGAGCCAAAGTGGCATGGTCTCAGTCCCATTGGACGCAAGCTAGTTCATGAAATGAATAGAATCGGCATGATAGTTGACCTTGCTCATGTTAGGTAAGTTGTTGTCACCTGGTCCCCGTTGCGGCATCGCACTTGGCTGACCACCCCAAGCGACGACACCATGCGCGATGTGTTGGGCGGGAACGAGGCTTGGGAAGGGTCCAAGGCTCCCGTCATCCACTCACACAGCTCAGCGTACAGCATTTGTCCACATCCGCGCAACGTAAACGATGAGATTCTGCAGCTCGTCAAGAAACACAACTCATTGGTCATGGTCAACATTGCGCCCGAGTTTATCTCCTGCATCGACAATGGCAACGAAAATGGCATTCCCGATCCGGTCCCAGAGGAGGCTACAGTACAGCAAGTAGCACGTCACATCCTGCATATCGGCAAACTCATTGGTTTTGAACATGTCGGCATCGGAACGGACTTTGACGGTATCGGGACGGTCCCAGAGGGTCTCGCTGATGTGAGCCAGTATCCCGACCTTGTTGCCGAGTTGCTCAAAAACGGCGTCAGCGATTTAGATGCTGCGAAAATCGTCGGCGGCAATCTCCTGCGCGTATGGGCTGGGGTTGACGCCGTCGCTGCAGAGCTGCAAGCTGCTGGCGTCCCAGCCCTGGAGGATGAGCTGTGACGTTACAAGAGCCATCAAACATATGCACCGAGATAGATGGAGATGATAATTTTGCTTCTTCTATTTCAGCTCCCCGAGGTGGGCTGGTGTTGCATCGTGATGCATTATATATATTTGTACACGGTTGTGACCTGGGTACGGCCGGCTTCGAAATCATGGCCCTCAAATGCGCAGATTCAAGGTTATAAAATTACAGCAATCTGAAGACACGAGTATTGACTTCTTCTTCTTTTTTGCGGCATTGTGCCAATGATGTGCGCTCTTCTCAGCCCTTTCGGTTGACGCGGTTGAGCTTGTTCGGCGTCGCATTCTGATTTCTCGTTCGTTGACCTCGTACTGGTAGGCCCATGGCGTGTCGACGGCCTCTGTATGCGCCCATATCTTTTAATCTCTTGATGTTGTCCTGCAGCGTTTTTCGCGCATCGCTCTCGATGGGCATCTGGCCCAGTTCGGCCGTCAGCGAGGTGACAGTTCTCGGGGCCAATGAGCCCATTGTTGCGAGTTTGTGTATCGAATGTTTGGCCATGATGCGTTCCGACAGTATAGGTCCGAGGCCGTAGAAGGACTCGAGCGCTTTCTGCACGGTGAAATCAGTATAAACCAGCCGTCGCGTTTCGCCTTCCTTGCGGATATTTCAGGAGCGGCGTACCTTGACCAATCTGGTCTCTGCAAAGTTGACGCCCAGAACAAACACCTATGGGAAAACAGTAAATATGACTGCATGTAATGCTGGAATTGGAAACATATGCATACCATGGTGGCTGTAATGCAATGCCTACACAGTCGAGTGATATTTCTCCTGTCGCAAAGTCGCTGGCCTGGTGATACCGATTCAGGCTTCGAGTCGGGTAAACTGTGGGCAGAAAAGTCTCGATGGGCTTACTTAGCAGCGTTTGGACAAGGAGCCGGTGGGCCTGAAACAAGTGATGGAACAAGTCCCCTGTGCTGTGGCGGGGGAAGCTCTGACTTTCTTAGTGGCTTATTAGTGCGGATCGCGGAATCTCGTACAGGTGTCCTCCAATTCGCCATTCTACTCTTGTTTTCCTTTCCTTTCATTCTTTCTTTCTTTCTTTCTTCATCATACATTGCTGTCGAAAAGGCCATCCATAATGTTCAATCTCCGTCGCTTCATGGCTTCGGCCATGCTGCTCCTCGCCGTTGGCTTGGTCCTCTTCTCCCAGACCGCCGCGGCCGCCAAGGGCCCCAAAATCACCCACAAGGTCTACTTTGACATTCAGCAGGGCGACGAGAATCTCGGTCGCGTCACATTTGGACTTTACGGCAAGACCGTGCCCGAGACGACTGAAAACTTCCGTGCCCTTGCCACCGGCGAAAAGGGCTTTGGCTACGAGGGATCTACTTTCCACCGCGTCATCAAGGACTTTATGATCCAGGGCGGCGACTTCACCAAGGGCGACGGCACTGGTGGCAAGTCCAGTACGCAATTCCCGCCAGAACTTGATCGAACAGCGCGGCCCAATTGGCTAACATGGCATAGTCTACGGCAACAAATTCAAGGATGAGAACTTCAAGCTCAAGCACACCAAGAAGGGTCTTCTTTCCATGGCCAACGCCGGACCCGACACCAACGGCTCTCAGTTCTTCATCACCACTGTCATCACCTCGTAAGTTGGCCCAGATGCGCTCCCGAAATCAAGGTGCCGGATGCTAACAAGAGCGTGCGCGCTAGCTGGCTGGACGGCCGCCACGTCGTCTTTGGCGAAGTCCTCGAGGGCTACGACATTATTGACAAGATCCAGAACAGCAAGACGGCTCCCGGCGACAAGCCCCTGGAGACTGTCAAGATTACCAAGAGCGGCGAGCTGGAGGTCCCTGCCGAAGGTATTCACGTTGAGCTCTAGATGCCCGCACCGTTCTCGCCCTCTTCTTGTGTAGTTCCGCAAGCTGATTGATGCTTGTTTTTTTCGCAATCCAGAACAAAACGAACCCACCGCGACACCCCAGCTTGAAGGGCCGGTATTACACACCGACGGACGCTCTCCCTCGGCGATGATGTTGCTGCTCCTTGTCGGCGTGGCTTTGAGCGTCGGCTTGGTTCGCTGTGCATCAAAGAAGAAGGTTGCTGTGCACGAGAAATCGCTTGTTTAAGATGCAGTCTAGAAGTAAAAAATAAAGCTTATTTACCTAATACTTTGTTCCATCTCATAAATATCATAATCCGGATGCTCTCAGTGGGCGCATGGTGTTGGCGCAATATTGTCACGTGGCGCTCCAGGCAAAAAAACTAAGCCGCCGTGAAAAAAAGTTGTAAGCTGGGTTGTAGACGACATTGGCCCGCCAGTTCAGTCGTGTTCGAAATCCAGTGTGCTTGGAGAAGAAGGAACAGTCTACTTGGGCCGTGAAATCATACATTCTCAACATGAAGATTCTCAGTCTTAATTTTGTCAACTGCGCCGCCAAGGCCTGCAAGGCTACCGCAGAGTCTTTTCCGCTACATCCAAAGGACGCCGAACTTGTTCAGGATGAGATTGAGCTGAACCCGGCCTTGCTCATCAATGTTCTCCCTAGACTGGACTGGGCGGCTCTCCGCACGACTTCATCAGAGGTAAGGAAGGGATACCTAAGCATTTTATTATTCTCGATACGAAGAAGACCCAGGCCTGCCGGAATATTCCCCCATTGACCAGCCGCTCAGAACATGTCTTCTTCGTCCCATCTACCCGCCCTCATCGTTCAACATCTCTTCTGCAACTTTTTTTTTTTTTTTTTTGGCTAACGTAAGAACCTATTCACCTTTCTTTTTCTTGATAGCTCGGATTCCCTCAACTTCCAGAGCAAGCCCCTACAGCCGAGGAGCTGCAAGCGGACGAAAAGACTCTGAGAGATCTGCACCACCTGCTGCTGGAGACGCAGATTTCCGAAGGCAAGCTTGTCTGCGGCAACTGCGGGCACGAGTACGCGATCAAGGAAGGTATTGCCAACTTTCTGCTCCCCAGCCACCTAGTTTGAGTCTTGGCCAAGTCGACGAGCCGTCACATGACGATGCTGTGACATGTTGGGGGGGGTGAGACGTTTGCATAAAGTATTTCGGTACTGGGTGTCCTGGCGTTGGATTGTATTTACACAAAAATGGACTATGGGACGGTCTGCTAGGAGTGCATTTTGATTACCATTGAGCAAATGAACAAGGCTTTTCTTGCAGATACTCAATGTATGGCCATCACCTGCACATGAAATTTCATGCATTCTCTCATTTTGAAGTATGCTAACATTAACCCAGAAGCTGCAAATCCCAATGCAAACTTTGTAATATACAGGGTGCCTGATGAACCCGACATCCGTTGCGGTGTGACTAGGTGCACAATTACGTGCTGTTACTGCTGTTTCTTCTGCGAAGCTGGTCCCATTTCCTTCTCAAACGCACCATACGATACCTCGAGGCTTCCAAGGACCTTGATTCCGACAGTAAGAATACTGAAAAGCAGAACCGTCGCGATTATGCCCATGAAGATACCTATTACGCCATTAGATACTTGAGCCTTCGGCTGGCGGATAGAAATACGCACCTGGTGTGAAGAATTGGTACTTCTCAAATAGCGGTCTGTTGTCCTTTTCGGCAGTCGAATTCTTGTTATCTGTAGCTCTGCGCAAGTCCATATGAATAGCCTCGTCGAACTGCGCCTCGTATGAGGGTTCTGGACGTGTGGCGTAGAAGAGAACCGTGAAGCTATCGCGGCCGTTGTCTTTGCTGATGCGTTCGCCAAGGATGCGATCTGATAAACCGTTAGCTTGCCCCGTAGAGTATTTCTCCATCACTCGCACCATTAACAAGAAGGGCATCGGCCCTGTTTTCTAGAGGCAGCTGGCCTAATGAGACCTGCTCAACGACAGCCTGTCTCCCATACTGCGAGCAGGCAGTCTTGACAAAATTGATAAGATTGCCGTCCTTGATATCGCCAATAACCTCCGAGACGATGTATTTTCCTTGTATACGGCCGTCCAAAGTTACCGAGTGATGGAGCGATGGCATATTCGAGCCTTCATTGCGTTGGAGATCAGAGGCAGTCATCCCAGGCTGGGTCGCGAAAACATAGTGCTTGGTCGGGCATCTTGAGAGAATATCTTTGGTGGTTTTCAAGACGTCGGAGCTTGTCTGAAGCTGTTTCGAATCCGTCAAAGGAAAGCTAGGTTGGTGTACTCGTTAGAGCCGCGTCAACGAGGGAGCAGATGGTGCATCACATACGATGCAGTAGAGTAGAGAATCCAGGGAGTGGCATCTGAAAAAGCCACAGCAGCTCCGCAGAGCGCGAGCGACCCGAGAAGTGCCTGCAGACGCATTGCGGGTAGATATTGCTAAAGTTGCTGTTTCCGAAGCCCAGTCGCTCAACTGGGCGTCCCCAGCTCATGGATGATGCATGCCCAAGCTGGCACAAGGGGTTATGTAATCACCATATTTGGTGCAACTCCCCGTTAGTGGCACACCTAGGTAGGTGGGCACCTTGCGCCCAGTGACGGTCCAAGCGGACAGCAGCAAAATAATTTTTGGATGGGCGTGTCGCATAACTACTAATCCTAATAAGTGAACTTCAAACATAGCCAACAAGCCAACAAGCCAAGCATCATGTTTGCGAAGCCACGAGTAAAGAAGAGCATTCTCCCGCCTCCCAATAAGAAGCGGAAAAACATTTCAGAAGTGGAAGAAGTAACCTTCGACAATGACGCCCGCCAAGAATACCTGACCGGCTTTCAGAAGCGAAAGCAGCAGCGCATAAAACATGCCCAGGAGGTAGCAGCAAAGCGAGCGCGACAAGAGAAATTGGATACTCGCAAACAGGTACATAATGCCGTTTCTTGGGATTTTTTTCCCACTTCTTTCAGCATTGTTGACCTGTTGCGCTACACAGGTCCGAGATGAGCGACGCCAAGAAATGGAGGACCACGTTCGTCAGGTCAACGAGATGTTGAAAGCATCCAATGCCGCGGGGGCCGAGGAATTTGATCAGTCTGACATTGGGCATGACACGGAATGGGATGGGTTCCCCGACAAGCCCGAGCTGGACATTGTCGACCACGAAGAGGAGTACATAGACGAGGATCGGTATACAACTGTGACGGTCGAGACAGTATTAGTGTCTCGCGACGGCCTGTCAAAACCGGAACTACCCGGCGAAGACGACGAGAGCAAGCAGAAAGAAGACGAGGGGGCCGAAAAGGAGGAAGAAAAGGAGGAGAACCCCAAGAACCGAAGGGCTCCTAAGCCGAAAAAGAAGCAATTTCGCTACGAAACAAAAACGGAAAGAGATTTCGAAAACCGGAAGCAAAGAGCGAGAAACAAGGCCAAACGGCGGGTATGATGTGGATATGAAGGAACTGGATTGATGCTATATACTCAAAGAAGGAGCAGGCTCAATTACTACGAGACCTCTAGTATGTCGCCATGCAACCTGTCGAATCCGCAATAATTCACTTGCAGCGCAAAATCCACGTAATGGGTTGTTTTGAACCGAGCAACACCAAAAACACATGTACAAGGAACCGCAATCTTGCACCAAACCTGTTGTGCAGATTAGATGTTGCCAATCTCGACCTGAAGCTCCTCCAGCTCCTTCTGCAAGCTAGTGTGCTTCTTGGCCATCTCCTCGTACTTCTGCTCCCACTGATCACGCTCGTTCTCGAGGGCTTGCACTTTGCGCTCAAAGTGGCCGGCCTTGACGTCGGTCTGGCGGAGCCTAAAATCCATCATGTTAGCCGAGGAAACTCAGCTCACGGAACCCGTGTTCCACGGCGCGAGCATTGTACTACATACTTTTCGTTGGCGTCTCGCAGCGTCTTATCGGCATTCTCGGCTTCTTCTTCCAGGAGCTGGAGTCGTCTCTGCAGGGTTTCGTTCTGGGTTCCGTGTTGTTGGCCTTCGTCGGCAGCCTTCTTGAAGTCCTTGATAGCAGTCTCAAGCTTCTCGACCTCAGTCTCAAGAAGGTTATTCTTGTGCTGAAGCGAGGTGATGTCCTGCTCCTTGGACAAATTCTCTTGCTCTAGTGTCTTGACTTTTGCCTGAAGTTCTTCGACCTTGCCAACGGCCTCATCAGCCTCCAGGCGAAGCTGGTTCATTTTCTATGCAAAGCTTCGTCAGCCACTGACCGCTGCATCTTCCCACGCTAGCGGCCTCGACTATGGGTATAGCAGATTTGACCAAACTTACCTCCTTGATGCGATCCATTGTGTCTTTTTGATTATTTGTCGGCTCTTGTTGATGAGGCTTGCAAGCAAATTATATTAACGTGACGGATTGATCGCGTTGTTTGAACAGGCGGAGTTGGAAGCAGGGAAAAGGGGTGGGGTAGGGATAATTGCCCCTCCAAGAAGCCTTGTGCACCAGCAACAGCTAGACCTATGCCCGCACGCCCTGTGGCTGCCGTGGTACACGCGCCACAGCCGGCTTCGTTGCCCGGACAACAGCGCACGGATCATATTTTGTCAATACCTTGGGCATTAGGCAATCAGTCGTTTGTTCACACTCCCCTTACTGTTCATTGATCTGTCATTATCAACAAGTTGCACAACTATTCAGCTCTTCGATTACCGCGCCCAGAACTCGCATAGAACTACTGTCTTTACTCCGAACGCGATGCTCGCGGCACATCGAGATCAAGAAAACCTAGTGCATGCGCACCAGGTTCCAGCAAAACAACAACCCAAGACGCCAGGGCCGAGGTATCCAAAAACCCCCTTGGGCCGGTTCGCCAGAAACGACGAAAATGCGCCAGCTCCTTTCACAGGCAAGAATGCGCTCGGCGGGACTGTTAAGCATTCGGCGAATGGTAGACTCACAACGAAGCCGGCTGGACAGAAACATGCTTTGGCCACTCCATTAGGTGCGGCTCCTTCTCTATGAATTCATCAGTAAATACTCATACCAAAGCAGGGAATCAGTCTAGAGCTCCTCTTGGCAATAAAACCACTAATGCGAAAGCACGGCCGAGCCAGTCCGTGGCCGCCAAAGAGAACGGCCAGGTTTCTCAGATCAAGCCTGGCAGTCAGCGTCCCCAATTACGGCAAGCGGAAACACTTGCTCCCAAGTTTGAAGTTCAGCCCGATAAGAGAGATGTAAACGCAGATGAGGAGCCGGAATATGCCCCTCCCGCCCCGACTCCCTTGCCCTACCAATCAGACGTGCTTCCCGAAGGCGGTCTGACATTCCGAGGCCTTAAAAAGGAGTATCTTCTGAAGGGCTATTACGAGAACTTCTACAATCCCATTGACGATGATGGCATTTCACGTCTTGACAAAGCGTTTGACGATGAGATGAAATCAGCGCTGGACAAGGCTGTTGAGCAGAATGATCGCGAATTCGAGGCTCTCGATTGGGGCGTACCTGATGCGCAAGAATGCAAATCTACATTTCCCGCAAATATGGCGCCGAGAAACCCTGGCTTCGGAGCTGAAGGCCGAGGAGAGAAGGTGCTTGCCCCTAATGATAGGAAGATGCACACAATTAGCTCTCGCAGGGCAGCCTCAGCGTTGGCCATTCACTCGGATAGAACCGAGAGTGCTCTTTCATCACGAGGTCCATTTTCAAAAAAGCCCTCAGCTCAGTCCAGACTGGTCAAGTCATCCGCGGCAGAGCCCTTGGGCACGACAACAGGAGAAGCAGCTTCGCGTACTACGATTGGTTACAACAAGGGCAGAACTGCATCCTCAATGATGCGTCCCCACCATCAAGCCAGCAAGACCCTTACCAGACTACCAGCTCGTCAAGCTGCTGACAATGGTTGGGATCTCACAATCACCCCTGCTCGTGCGCGCCTAGGCGCTCGCGAACAGAGCCTGCTGAAGAGCACCGAACGTCCACAGTTCACCTCCATTTTCTATGACGATGAAGACGATGCGGAGCCCGTGACTCTCAGCGGCCCATTGATTGACTCTGATGAAGATGAGACATTTGAGCTGAAGCTTGATGTTTGAATGGGCAGAAGATATCTTTTGTGTAACAGTACGTGATAAATTGGAATGGCGTTTATTAGGCAAGGACGGCCGTCCCGCTCTGCAGAGGGGACTAATGATAGGCTTGCGTTATTGATGATGCGATACAGAACCTGTAGGTTACAGACAATAATTAATGACGGTTTTCTTTTTTGCACAACATCTAAACAGCGTGTAATTTCGAGTTCATCTGCAGCTCAGATGGGCATCTGGTTTCTGACAACCAGCCGCCGCATTCGGGGAAAGTGGTACAAAAACGGGACGGACAATGGATTATCCGTCGCCCACTTATGATGCGTGGTGCGGTGTGGAGTTCTTCCACGCGCCTGGGAGACCCAGAATGAAATCGCCATCCCTGGACGTGCTGCAAGTCAAACCTCCATCCTCCCAAACTCCTGTCACTGTGTCCTGGCCGCAAAACCGCCGAACTGAGGCTGAAAGCTAAAGTCTCGTGGTCGCACTCAGTGTCGCTATACAAACTAATTTTCATAACAAAATTTCCTGCTCTGCGCCACGTGTGCCCGCGCCGAAAAGCTAGATTGCGCTTCGCTACCACTCAGGCTTTCTTTCCACCCAGACGGTCGCGTGAACTGGACATCCACGCACGCATCAAAAAACCCTTCTGCAAGCAACACATGCAACCCTTGTACCCGGTCGTCTCGCCTCTTTCCGCGGTATAATGATCGAGGCACGCCATAAAAGATAGCAGGAGCGCATCGGCACGATGACTCGCCCGCCACCAGGCGTGAGCTTCGCGCAATTCTTCCCCAACGCCCCGAAAGTCAGAGCCGAGGCGCAGGGCCGGAGTGATCGCGACAGAATCAAGCAAATTACCGAGAGTGCCGAACCATCTACCTTGAGTGCCGTTACACATGATAATGCATCGGACGCTCTCTCGCGGTCGCAAGTCAATGGGGGCGGCGTGATGCCGACACACCAGGGCGATGATGACTCTCCGCTCGGTGACATGCCCAGCACTGTTGACTCTACCAGCTCACACGCAAGCTCTTCCTCATCGCTTTTCAGCAACGCTGCGGCCCGATTACCCACCTCGGGTACCCCTCGTGTCTCACATGCTCCCGCCGTCTCATCACCTCTTCATCACTCCAATTCTACTACCTCACTCCATAAGGGGTCAATATCTCTCAAGGCGGAGCTGGCTACAAACGGGGCCGATTCGAGATCTCATTCAGCGCCTAGCGATCCGTTGCGGATAGAGCGTGAGGTCGCACGAGAACCCGGATCTTCAGTCAAGGGGAGAAAATGCACATACGACCCGATACTCGATCGCTTGCGCAACAAAGCTGTTAGCAAGTCCGCGAAACCTGTTTACAGAGAATTCGGACTCGATGATACACCCGCGCCGCAAGATCCGCGCCTAGCAAAAGGTGGCCGGCTAGGGTATATCAATACCGATTTCTACTTACCGCGATCGCGCTTCTCTCCAGCTCCTGAAAACCTTAAGCCATACCCATATGACCCCAAGACTTCTATCGGTCCTGGGCCACCGACACAAATAGTCGTCACCAGATATAACCCGCTGATACCTTTTAACAAAGTAACAGCCATCTTCGCCACCTTTGGCGATATCGCTGAGAGCAGCAATAAGATGCACCCTGAAACTGGTAGCTACCTTGGCTTCGCTACCATTCGCTACCGTGACTCCAAGCGAGCTGACCGACCTTCAATATCTGCCATTGACGCGGCGCGGCGAGCTGTTCAGGCACGCGGTCTCAAAGTGGACTCGGAAATGGTCAAAGTTGAGTATGATCCCGAAGGCAGAAGAAGTCGAAGGATGCTGGAGAGCCATCTACGCCGTGAGCGAGAGAAGCTAGAGAGGGGGAAGATAGCGCAGGCTGCACTTTCTGCAAAGACGTCGGCCGAAATCAAACCATCTCCTGTCTCATTTGCGAGGCCACCACCAACAGGTCCGAAGGTACCGGCTACTTCGCGACCGTTACAGTCACCGTTATCACAATCAACCCCGCCTCCTCCGCCTGCACATCGCGCGGCGAACTTCGAGCCGAGAGATATATCTGCCCAACTTGCGAACGAACCCTACATCTTCATCGATTGTCAAAGTGTTCCCCTACTTACGAGCATCCTGCCGCACATGAAGAAGCGATTGAAGAACTATGCATTTGACGACATTCGCATCGACAAAACTGGCTATTATGTCATTTTCAAAAACTCTTTCACTGGAAAGATGGAGGCTGAGCGTTGCTTTAGAGCTGTCAATCATACAGAGTTCTTCACATACAACATGTCCATGCAGCTTTGCTTGCCTAGAACGCGAGCTATAACGCCTGTGGATCGTAAAAGAAGCCCCAGCCCTGAGCACAATAGCCGCCGGGCGGAACAGCTCAGGGCCGAAGAAGATGCAAACCGACGCCGACGAGAGGATGAAGCCGACATGGAAGAAGAGAGGAAACAACGAGCTAAAAACTTTGATCCCGTCATGGAGGCCGTCCAGGTTGTGCAACGAGAGATGATGGAACATTTGATTCGTCACATCCGAATGCAGGTCGCCGCCCCTTCGCTTTCGGATTTTCTCGATCCGGCCAATCACTCTGCTAAGCGCCGTCAGCTCAATATCGATGTGGCTGAGGAAGAAGACGAGGCCGCCTTGACAGATGCGTTTGACACTTCGAGAATGGGAACTCCGAACTCGCGTGCAGATCCTATCGAGCGCAGAACTGGGAGGTTTGAAGTCGGCGCATTACCCAAGATTCGCAAGTCCAAAGCCAAGGGAGCAGCACATCGCAGCACATTTGTTGATCCGTTTTCGCGGAAACGAGCCTCTGTCTCTCGGCCAGCATTTAGATCTCTACATCACCGGCTCAAGAGCCTTGACAGTGATTTCGAGTCAGATGATGATACTGATGCAAAGACTCTCGCGGCAGCCGAGGCTGAGGGCAGCGCATCTCGCCCACAGAGCCGCATGAGCACGGATGAAGACAATTGGGCTCCCAACGAGGACGATTCCATGACAGAAGCCAGTCTGGCAGTAGTGGACAAATCCTTGTCCAAGAAGCGGAAGCTTGTCTCTGCTGCTGACATTGCTTCGAAACGCCAGAAGAAGCTGGACGAAGATGCTTTCGGTGTTAGATTTGACGATGCCAAGACGGACCTATCTGAAGACGTCGGTGCGGAAGCTGATGTGGCGGATGACAATGACAGCAGTCTTTCAAGATCGCAAACGCCACTATCAATTGTCCCCAAGGGAGCCAAGAAAAAGTCTACCAAGCCCACGTCATCCATCGCCAAACAGGCTTTCGAAGAGCAAGAAAATTGGTCCCAGAAAGCAGATGACGACGAAACGCCTGAGCCGCAGAATATACCCAAAAAGTCCATCCCAACACCGCGGGAACCACAGCAATATGACGAACGTTTGTTTTCTACAGAGCCAGTGTCCAAGGCACTGCTCCTACCGGACAACTTCAAGCCTGATATTTCTGCGCTTGAGCTACTGCATCTCGGCGCCAAAGACGTCCCTGACATGGCAAAGCTAGGGAAAAAGTTTCAGACGGCCGACGTCGGCAATGCCGACCTCTGGCTTTGGCAGAAACAGCGCATCCGACAACTCAATACGAGCCACTCATCCACACCAAAGCCAATATCTATCGGCGGGTATTATGTTCCAAATCCTACGGGCTGTGCACGAACGGAAGGCGTCAAAAAGATCCTCAACTCGGAAAAATCTAAATACCTACCACATCATATCAAGGTGCAAAAGGTACGAGAAGAGCGAGAGGCGCGGGTCAAGAATGGTAAAGACTCTGTCGCTACTTCAGTGGACGCTTCCAAGATTGCAGCAGACAAGTTGATTGCCAAGGGCAACTCAAGAGCCAACAGAGCTACTAATCGCCGATATGTCGCGGACTTGAACGACCAAAAGAAGACTCTTGGCCAAGATTCTGACGTGTTCAAATTCAACCAGCTTAAGAAGCGGAAGAAGCCTGTCAAGTTTGCCAGATCTGCTATTCACAACTGGGGCTTGTATACCATGGAAGACATTCACAAGGATGATATGATTATTGAGTACGTTGGCGAAGAGGTCCGTCAACAAATCTCGGAGATTCGGGAAAATCGATACCTCAAGAGCGGCATCGGCAGCAGTTACTTGTTCCGTATTGATGAGAACACGGTTATTGACGCCACCAAGAAAGGCGGCATTGCACGCTTCATCAACCACAGCTGCTTGCCAAACTGCACGGCCAAGATTATCAAGGTCGAAGGCAGCAAACGTATTGTCATTTATGCTCTTCGTGAGATTACCATGAGTAAGTTGGTATTCGTATCTGATGACGCGACATTGGCTGACTGGACTTGTTGCAGACGAAGAACTGACATACGACTACAAATTCGAACGCGAGATCGGCAGCTTGGATCGAATCCCATGTCTGTGCGGTACCGCAGCATGTAAGGGATTCCTCAACTAGCCGTGGTCTTTGCTTTTCTGCGCAGCAACTCGGCAGACGGAAGCTGTAGCAGGCTGTACTGTACACAAAAGAAGCTCGCCCGCCCCCCATATGTCGAGTCTTGGAGAGGGATTGCAGGCATACCAGTTTAATAAGGCAAAGGGAGGGAATATTCGAGAGGCATGCTGCAGTTTGGATCAACCATGGCAGGCATGTCGTGTTTACTTCGACTGAATCATGTTGTTTTCGGCGGCGTTTAGGAATCAAGCAAGGCATGTAACGGCTGGTTTGGGGGGGGCAAAACATGGCGACCGAAATACTGGGTTTTCTTTCTTTTCTATTCCCTCTCTGTCTTTGACTGCGTTTCCACCGCCCCGTCGCAGCGGACAGCTTCTTTCTTCGTCTCGTCTTGAACAAGATTTGGTCGCGCGGCAGTGAAGACGCAAACGACAAGGCAACAAATATTATTAGAGTGAACCAAGCAAGGTTCACAGTTCTGGCGTCGGAGGTGCATCTAGGTGGTGGTTTTTTCTAATTTGATTCGCACTTTTTGGATGGCATATTCTTCGAGCCTTAGGGAGGGGGCATTACTGTTTGACCTGATGTCTGAGGCAGGAAGGTCATGTTGTACATGTAGTCGCAAGCTTTTTCCTCGGGATAGCGGGAACTCGACGAGAATTCAACTTTACTACAACTCCAACGTTTCTTGTCTGAATAGCCCACATGTGGTACTTTTCGGCAGCAGAAGGCTAACAACAGTTTCACCGCTTCTCGTTTCCATGGCACAGTTGTGCTCTATTTATTGACCAAGCAAGATGTGTGGCCGACGACGGCTGAGTCATCCAGGCCAACAACAAACTAATTGCCGCAGGCCGATTTGCGTGGCTTGATTGACCAACCACAGCTACTGCATTGATAAGATGTCATCAAAGCATCAGCTCTACACTTGATGTCGTGCACGGGTCCTGGCCAGCAAAAAGTAACATCATGACGTCTGCACTTGCGCAATTGCCTGCCCAGTTTGCGCAGGCTATCAAGCTTATCGATGATGCGCACGCGCAAGATCCACGCGAGGCCAAGAATGCGGGCCAAGATGGAGTTGCTCATGAACTGCACTACGCCAGGCAAATGACCTCGTGGCTGGCGATTCGCTGTCCGGAGGCATCTCCGGTTTTACAAGTTGCATGCCGCGCGCAGCATTTTAAACGGTACGAACAGCCCAGATAGCTACTAGCTCCCCTTGATTTCCCCCGTGTTCAAGAAAGAAAAAAAAAACATGTGAATTAATATCGCTGGGAAAATTATTAAAAAACTCAAAACAGATGGGAGATTCCGCGAGACTCGTTCCCGCGGACCCGGCCAGGGTACTTGACCTGGCGCGCAAAGCAAAAGGCGCAGGCTGCTGCGCAAGTCGCAGACTTGCTCGGCGCGCCTGAGCTGCAGCCTGAGATATCCGAACAAGACCGCGCGCGGGTCGCGGCGCTGATCCGCAAGGAGAAGCTCGACTCGGATCCCGAGGCGCAGGCTCTCGAGGACGTGGCCTGCCTCGTCTTTCTGGACGACCAGTTTGACGACTTTGAGAAGCGCGACGACGTGGACGAGGACAAGATTGTCAACATACTGAGGAAGACGTGGGGGAAGATGAGCGCGCGAGGCAGGGAGATTGCGCTGGGGATGAAATTGAGCGACAGAGCCAAGACTTGTATTGGAAAAGCGCTGGCGGGCGCGGATGCTTCTTGATATGCTATTGCTTGTATATTTGCAGGCAACACATGATATTTTGGGCAATGAATATTGTCCTCCGTTTATAACGGTCATTTCATTTTACACAACATGATGTAGTCTAGCAGACAGGCAATTGGCACAACTCATATTTGCATTGTTAGTAAACCTAGTTTTGCATATAACGGTCATTTCATTTTACACAACATCAAGTAGTCTAGCCACTGCAGGCAGGCAATTGCCACAACTCATATTTGCATTGTTAGTTAGTAAACCTAGTTTTGCCAAGGGGAAAGCAACATTATATGGTGATGCGGATGGGGCCGGCATGCCTGACGCAACTTTGGGTGTCCTGAGCGGCAATCGTCTGGCCAGAATTCCTGCTGATGGGCTGACTTGTTTCGTGGGAAAGAAGAACCGAGCCAAGTCATTTGAGAAGAAAAAAAACAAAAGTGAGTTCTCGATCTGTAAATAGCCTAGAGCTACTACGCTCTACGCTTCGTGGGAAAGCAAGTATATCTAATCCCGGCCATGATTTGCTCTGCATTCGGGGGGGGGACAAACATGACACGAGCCCGCCTCGGCTTTTGAGAAGAGGCAAGGGTCGAGACTTGCTTTAATATCGGGGAGCAGAGGCTAACAATCTGCTCGGCAATGTTTGTCAATGTGCTAAATTCGCCTCTGATACGACGCTAACATGTCAAGACGTGGCATAGTTGGTACGCGAGGACCGGTCATTAGCGCCGCCACGTCTCGCATGATGCAAGATTCTGCAGGACGAGTGATTTTGACGGTTGTGGATGCATCCCGTGGTTGGTTTCCCAGGTTATCTTCAGCCGAAATTGGTGCAGGGGTTGAAGGAGGGGGTTGAAGAGGGGGGGGGGGGGGGGGTGGCCTTGGTGGTTACTCCGCAAATGGCAAATCGGGTGAGGGAGGAAGCCCAAGCTTGTTGGCAAAAAA
>JAAHCF010000318.1:0-41613 GCA_038367545.1 Beauveria asiatica | reverse complement strand
CCCCATGCATGACAGCACAATGAATACATCTTGGCAGCGGTCGTCATATTTACTTTTGGGCAGATGGCTAGTTAAAGTCCCGTCACCCACTGCTGTGCGTGTGCTCGCGTTTTCTCTGGGCAATCTCAATCTCAAATTACTACCACGGGTTTATTCGCCCTAGTGCTAGTTAAAAAGTTGGTCACAAAGCCCGTTTAGGATACTGACCCTTTTGCCGCATATTGCCTAATAAGCTTGATGATATTTGGCGATTGTTGGCACACACCACTTTCCATGGTTCTCGAGCAGAGAGCGAGGCTAGGCTACACGCCCCTCTCGGTGGCTCCATCGCCAGCGCAGGGCCTCAACTTTAGTCTTTAGTTAGGTAGTTACGGGTTACGTACCCGTAACCCACTGCGGCATGGGGGTCATTGTCATTGGGTCAAAGCAGCTGGGTCATTTTTCTACGAGATGAGGCTGTTGCGCCTTGAAGGATCCCAGCTCCTGGCCGATTTAGCCCGTCAACGAAGCTTATTACCATCTACTCAGCCAAGGCGCTTTTCTTCCTTTGCTTGCTGGAATTTCCCCCGGAGAAGCTAATTATACAAGGGGTGTGCATATAGCCCATGGCCTTTTGCCTATCTGAGTCTAAACATACGACCTACAGGAGCCGATAAAAGGTAATACGATCATGACACGTCTTGGCTTGCCTGCTGGCAAGTCGAGCTAGCCCTCCTACATATCCCGCTACTGTACGAATCAAGCAACACCCGTGCAGAGACGTGCAAGTACCAAAAGATGTCATCGAGCAGAGGGTTGTAGGGCTATCATAGAGATTTGCCCGTTATTTTGCGGGGTTTAGTTGATGCTTCCATGCAGGATTGAGGGTACTCCTAATCTGTAAGGTGTTTATGCTGTGTGCAGGCTCTTCGTAGGTGGTAGCAGATGCTGAAGCCAGGCGAACTTTTACGATGGCCAAGTCGAATTACTACCACAGGTATTATAAGCGCGATATACTACTAAAGAGCCTAAAACTTCCTAGTCTCTGGTGGAAAGACAACAGGACCAGAAGTTGGAGGAAGTAGTGACTGCAAGGTCACGGCGAAGTTTGTTATAGGGTATGCTACTGTTATAACGCATCGTAACGAGCGAGCGCTTGTCTTTTTCGACCTAATACTACGCAAGACTCTACGTAGTCTTGTCCGGTGGCACGACGAGTTAAATAAGCTAGTAGAGGAGTTGAGCGGATAAGAATAGGTCAAGTGGACGTAAATGCGAGCCTCAGTCACTTGCGGCAACTGCCGAGCGGAAACCGTAGAATAGAGCGAGACACTCTACGTATATAGATTACATTCGTTGCCAATAATTTCTAATCTGGGAATAAACAAATTTTAGTAGTGAAAAGACGTATATAATCCCCATAATAAGGGATTTATGAGGGGGGAAAAGAAAAGCCGGCGATATCCCATCTGCACAAAGCCAACGTTTACAGTCTACGCATACAGTCTGCGCATGCAGTCTGCACATTCAACAGGGCTCTAAGACTAAGATGAGGCGAACAGAAAGAGATCGCTGCGTGGACGAATACGACAATATCCAAAGCTCAAGAGCTTGATGACAGAAGTAAGGCAGGGGCGTGTTTACTACTGGACAAGCCTCCTGCTAGACAAGCCTCCTGCGCTCGCCACGATGCTACTGCGATGGCTGTTGTCTATTCGAAGCTATGCTACCACTTTTTATAGCACTTGAGTATTAAGTAATTATAAAGATTTTGTGCCTCACCTGTGAGAGTGAGCATTTATACGCTGCGGAGACGAAATAAATCGTACTACATTAAGAATAGAGGTTCGTCCATTTTCCCCCATAACCAAGTCCAACTTTATATTCTCACATAATAAAATATCTATTCGCCTATTAATGACCAGATATACTGGATTCGGAGTATACTTTACCTTGGTAGTAAGGCTGATGGACTGTATTGCCCTGTATTCGCCGAGACCTCGCTTGACTACGCATCGGCACGCACTCGTGCATTCCCAAGCGGAAAAGTTTCGCACGGCTCCTGCTATTTGGGGGAAGGGTGCCCACTTGTGGTAGCTATTAATAATTATTATTATGTCTACGCCTGTCCAGCCAGAACCATGTTCCTTTTGCATGATGCCATCATTACCAGACACGCACCAAACCTTTGATCACGGCATCGTTGCTTTCAGCACTCGTCCGTCGTCCGTGTCCCTCGCCTCGCTGCGTACACCGCATGGGCGCATCTGTTGGATCCAGCCAGACGAAGGATACGAGTTTTTCTTTTGGCTCCGACATTTCTCTAGAGGGGGTTGTGCAGAGCACTTTGGCAAACGGCACGCTCGACACAACATCCTTTGCTTAATTGAAAGGGCAGACTGGATGGGGAAATAAAGACTGCTGATAAGGGAGGAAGAATATTTGGCAGAAAGAGGCTAGTATTTTACAAGTCACAATCGCTGTTCTTGAAATTGCAGGCATAGGTCAAAGTGCTAGAAACTCTGATATGCCTGTGATATGACGATTGACTCCTCCGAGGCTGTAAAGTGGTTAGGGTGTGCGCATAATGTGATATTTAGCTTCTCCTATTTATATCTTGCTGCGGAGATGTGATCGTTATCAGGACAAGTCAGGATCAAAGCCGTCCTTGCCGGAGAAGCCACGCGATCCGCGTAGCTTTACTTGACTTGTTTTCAGAACAATCGTGCCTCATCTTACTCGCTAGTAATGCACATCATTACAGCCCGTCGTCTTTTATTCTACGACTAGATTTTTTATTTAATTACTATAGCGCATTCTTACATGCGTAGTCTCTTCCTTCGTAAGCGAAGCCAGTCCGGTGACCCCCCCTGGGCTGTCAGACGTTGGCAACCACCGTGCAAGGTCAACTGATTCATTAATCTATGCATCTCAATAACCATGTATAAAGACATGTGACACGACAAGACAGTCAAAAAAAGAGGGATCAATCCTCTCAGAGCTAATATTGACTAGAATATTGCCATACACACCCCCTTCGATTACATGCTGTCATCAGGGGGGTTAACAGCCAGCCAGCCTCAATTGTAGATGGCGGCGGGGACCGGATGTAACAAGCCATCGATAAAAGCAAGGTAGAGCTTATCTGGAATGCGGTCATATCCAAATCAGAGATATAATTCCCCTTTAATATAATCTGTAGATATTACCCGAAAAATCTAGAAGCCAGCTCGCGTGACCGAAGACTGGCGGTGGACACAGAGGATATATTGAGACGAGATGTACGGAGTAGAATGGATATTATGATTCAATTTCGCAATTCGGTTCGTTTATTTAGCACTGGAAAGATTGGATTTATTTATTTTTTTACGGATACTTTTTCCAAGAGGCGTTCATCCCGCGGACCTGGTAAGGGAGCGACGGGGCTGGCTGGCTGGCTGGTTGGGGGAAAAGGGGGGAGGGGAGGGGGGAGAAGAGGATGGTAGCCTTGCCCTGTCAGATGTGATGAATGGTAATAACTGTACGGCGGGAACTGCCGTCTGACTAGGCCACTACCGGATGGCGGGCCCGACAAAGCAGAAAACTCGCAGATTATCCTCCGTCGCTGCTCCCCTCTGACGAGGATTACGAGCATTGGGAAGGGGGGGGGCAAGTCGGTTCAGCGCATGCACGCTTCTTGTTTTCCGGTCCCCCGGGACAGATTACCACGAGGACATGGCGCACGGTTTTCATATCCGGGAAGGGGGGTGGCTTATGTAGGTGAAGCGCTGAAGAAATAGGCCCTACATATATAAAAAAAAAAAAAAAAGTACAGATTATATATATAATTTGATCTGAAACGAGTGCATCCATCTAACTATACGAACAGAGGAAAAGCAGGTGGCGTTTTGCTACCACATATTGGTAAATAGCTTTTCTTGTTCGTTAAACGTTAGGGGGGGGGGCGTGTCTGGGACGGCAGAAACGACGTGATGCGCGCATCTTTGCGTACACGTTGAGAAACAAGGTGTTCGCGCGCGTGCCCCCTTTTGCAGCGCTCTCATCAGCTTATTCTGCCGCCGAGGACAGGACAGAGTAAAGCTGTAGAGAGTAAGTACTTGCGTAACAGAGAGCAGAATTACACTAGGACAATGCCTAGTGGTTGTGTAATGTGAAATGACGTGGCAAACGGATCTGAAAGGGATAATAAGCGAGTAATGGTCAGCTAAGCGCACTGAAAGCTCGATACTCAATTAACCGTGTAGCCCCAACGGCCTTGACATTATCAGGCCTCGCAAGAGGACACTTATATGGTGGATGCGAGGCTAAAATGAAAGAGCTAATCAATATTAGTGAAATACACTAAATTCTGGTACTATGAACAGGCATAAACATTTACAAGCACTAAACCCTGCGAAAATTAATAACACCGCCTGATAACTTGACAGATCAGAGCAAAATACAGCAAAGCAAAATCTTAACATAAAAGCAGAGCAAGTCCATAAAGCAATTATAAGTATTCAACTCTTCTGAAGAAAGGGACGATAAGTTTAGCAATTAAAAGTTTGGTGCTGTCGCGATCAGAGCAGTCATCACGGCTGCGCCTCCGATAGCCATAAGCCCAACATATTCTGCAGCAGTTTTGACGCGTTTATAGGCATAACTTCCATCGCCATTAGCTAACGCGTTTCTTGGGAGAGCATATTGATCCGCAGACGACGCCGCAGGCGAGGCATTAATGACGCTATTATCATCATAGACCTCAAGAGGGCTTGGCTCGATCTGGTCGGCCTTGCGCTTCTTTAAGACACATTTGATATAGGCCACCTCTTCCAGCTCATCAGTCTTGCTTGCAGAGGCCTCATGTAACTCGTCCGTGTTGCTAGAACCGCGCGCTTCCTTCAAAGGACTCTCAACATCCTTGAGACTTCGAGGTGCCTCCTGTTGCGGTGGTGGTGTGAGCTCTGCCTGCGCGTCGCCTGACACAATCGCATTCTGTATATATTGTTTGTTTTGTTCCCTGGCGATGAAATAATCTAGCTTTCCTGATGACTCGCCAAGCGACTGGACTCTTAGTAGAGGCGTGATCTCTGAACTGGGAGACAGATGCTGGTCCTCGGAGAGTGGCCCGTCCATTCCTGGTACAGTGTTGCCCGCAGTAATGTCCACGCCGAGGCCCTCTTTGAATTGTTGTGCTGGCGCAAAGCCATCGCTCAGCAGAGGAATTGAATGGCAATCTTGAGCACCAACGTTCACATCTTTAGGTTCAACCGTTCTGAGCGTATAATTGGCGTCATGATCAGCGTCGTGAGCAGCGTCGTGACCAGCGTCTTGTGTAGTTGGATAATAGCCATCTGAAAGAGGACTACTAGAACTAGGATTGTTGCCATCGGAAATCAGATCCGGTTCTGAGGTAAGGTCTACAGGATCTGATGTGTTGAAGCCGTGAAACTCGGAGAGCTCCAGCCCATTCTCCGTAAGCCTGGAAGCACTAGCGTGGAGTTCTTCCTCGTTAGCTACGCTGCTGAATGCAGCCTGGCTATCGATATCGTCCATGCCTTCTGAGTCCTCAGATTCTGTGTCGTCGGGTACTTGGAATACAGTAACTTGCGGTAAACTATGCTATGTTAGTATTCAACTTTGCCTCTTAGGGTACCATGCCTACCTAGCCGTTACAGGAGCAGGCTCAACTTGGCCAAACTCTAGACTGACTTTCATTATGCACTGTGGAAAGGTTTCGTGGCCACGATCAATAGATATTCCAAACTTTAGTACGTCGCCGTTTCTGAGGGCTTGTGATTGGCCTGCTCGTAGCTGGACGCCGTTGTGAAAGGTTCCATGTAGGGATTGTCGATCTCGAATGAATACCGTCTAAGATACAGAGTTAGTAGAGGATACAAGGCAGAGAAGGAGCAGTCAAACAAATATAAGTAAGACGTACCTGGCCTTGGGTGTCTAATCTGAGTTCAGCGTGTTTCTTTGACATAACAGGAGCGTCAATCAAGGCATTATTCTTTCGACTCTCTTCAGTTGCACTTCGATTGGAAGCCCGTCCAATGGGAATGACGTTCTTTCGATTTGACAATAGAAGCCTGCGCTGGGGGAATCTTAAGGTAATCGGGGATAGGCACGACAGGGTGACGATGACTGTGACAGTGTAAGCGGGGTCGTAGTTAGAGAGCACAAGGCCAGCTCTCAGGCTGCCTGGGCGTGAAGCGTACCTTCGCCTTTAGATAGTGCTTCAGGCATATTGAACCGTGCTCCAAGGAACAAGACCGGATGAAGTTCCTGTGTGGCGTGGTAGAGTAAGAGGCCTACACGTTCGTTCACTCGGAATTCAAGTCGGTTAGGCTGTATTGCAGGCGGCAGTGGCGGAAGATGTCCTGAAGGGGCAGAGCGGTCTTGAAAACTCTAAGAGCTTGCTGAAAGTCCGTTCGCTAAAACTTGAAGCGAATAGACGAATAGAGACGGAAGCAGAGGATAAGGGTAAGAGTGAAGGTGTCACGGATTGAAGGAGTGATGGTGAAGTTGGCGGGTGGGGCAGAAGTGAATGTGCGAACGGCGATGGCTCCACGCACGGTGATGCACGCACAGTGTCACAAGGCCAAACTCCAGGCAGCCACAGCAGCCCGCAACTAGCGCGGGATTAAATGCGTACTGTACGGGGCTGGCAAGACGAGGGGTCGAGGTATATAGGCGTATTTGTACAACGATGGCCTATTGAAACTCTATTGAAGATTTAGCTGGGTAGATTTATTTTTCAAGGGGATCTAGCATAAAACCCGATCTTGAGGCTTTATCGTCAACTTAAAGGCTCGGTAGGTGTATATACTTATTATTTAGCGTTATCGCATGACCCTTGAGGCGTACAGTGCAGTGTATGACGTTCGTACAGTGGCACCCAATAATGGGTACAGCACCACGGCACTTGTCAAGGACCTGGAGAGTCAGCCATGACGGAGCCCATGAAACACTAGCAGAATATCGACCGATTATGGCGAGGAAGAAGCCTATGAGTTGATGGTCCAAGACTAACAAAGACGTGCTGCCAAACCAAAGGCAGCGTGCTGTACTCTCTTTCTCTCTCTCTTTCTCTCTCTCTCTCTCTCTCTCTCTCTCTCAGTTTGTCCTTTTGCGTGTGACTTGTCAAGACAACAGCCTATGCACCCATGCGTCATCTCGTGGCGCGGTCGATTGTAATGAATTGCGTAGCGCATTAGCGAGTGATAATTGTACTGATTCTGCTTGTCCTAGCAGCCCGACTCACTCAAAAGCGGCCATGAAATGAGTTAAAGCTGATGAGGTCTTGCACTAGAGATGAGAGGTATACATGTATGCCCAGTGACCTTGCACAAGGCATAGTGACTGGAGTACCCATGTGTGGATGTAATCGTGGTGGAATGGACAGCGGGCAGCGGGAGACGAGGCGGGGTAAACCGCCAAATTGGCATAGCGGGGTACCTTGGCCATGTTGACTTTGTAACGAATAAGAGGCAAGTATAAGTTGACAGAAATGTACCACTCGAGCATGGAAATTGTGGTGAGCGAGATGCACTAGATTTTGAGATTGATTTTTTGAATCATGGCAAGTTGCATCGAAAATGCAAGAGAAAAAAGATGCAGTGCGTAACTAGGTAAGAGCAAGCCCCGTGTCTGCATGCCTGTTTGGAAATCATGTCTGCCACTGGCTTTTTAGGGCCTATTTTCAAGGGCGGACCTGCTGAAACTTGCCCAGTGTCATGTCTGTCAGCTGCCCTTTTTACAGGCTACAGGCCAGCACATGTACAGCACCCCACAAAAGGTTAGTTGTTAAAGCCGTTTTTACACTAAAATATATACTTTTTAAATATCTATATTATATTCTAGTATTACTCTAAAATTCTAAAGAAATTCTATTATATAGAAACTTAACTAATATATACTATATTATAAAATCTAGTATATAGTTAAATATCCCTTATAATTAGAAAATCTAGAAGTTAAGAAAAAGTTAACTTTTTTTTTATAGTAGCTTTATAGGGCATTATAGTGGATAAGAATTTTTTAAAAAGTATAACTTTAACTTTAAGAAAGTGCCCTACTTTAAAGAAAATTATTAGCTAAAAATACTCTTAAAGTAAAATATATAATAAGTAATTCTCTATTTACTAGAATTTACTTAGAATTTTAGAGTAATTATAGAATATAGTATAGATATTTAAAAAGTGTGTGTTTTAGTGTAAAAATAGCTTTAATAACTAACCTTTTATACCCCACTGTACCTTAACGTTACTACCTACCTAGGTTAGGTAGTACAGGTAGGTACTAAGGCAGTTGGGTACCTACTACCTAGGTTGGGTAGGTACATTCTGGCCTAGGTAGGTACTTAGGCACACTAATCAATAAGTAAGGTACCAGTGGTACCCACTCGCCGTACTAAATGCCACCTCGCACCATTTACATCATTCCATGATCCATTTGACAGGCCATGGCATTTATTATTCTGCCCTTCTTTCCCACACATTTCCATACGCTGCAACATTATTCTCTTCCTTCAACATCTCAAGACTACTGCAAAGCCACGGCTATTCTCTGCTTTCACTCTGCCACCCACTCTCTTATCGACTGTCAACGTATTCTTCCACATGTGCCGCGCACCCACGATATTCTTGCCAAACATCACATCCTACCGATAGCCTCCAGAGATCCCCGACCCCCACATTATCAACCCACGATAGACGACACTAGGCTTCACCGACGTCATACCTCAGACAACCCCGCCAAGAGATTTTGTTCGAGCACTGTTGCCTAGTCCTGCACATACAATACATAGCTGCAGGCCCCGAAGAAAGGTCAACAGTATATCCCGCAACTATCTCGCCGCTCGCTTCGCTTGCGCAGAACCAACACCACCACCATGAATCACGCCAGAGTCAAGGCCCTCAAGGGCAACAAGACCGTCTCTCGCAAGGCCGTTAAATCAGGACGTGCTTCAGGCACGGTAACGCCGCAAGGGACAAGCTCCCCGATGGCATCGCTGCTGACCTCGCCCACCCACTCGACTACCCACAGCCGGCCCGCATCTGACTCCGACTCTGACGGCAGTGACTTTGATCTCGACGACATGATGTCTAGCATTCACTCAGCCGACTCTCTCGAGACTCCCGCAGACGACGGCGCAACCGGACCAGGTCTCGACACGGACGCCCTCATCCAGGCAATTCAAGACCGCAAGCACAACAATACCGAGCTCCGCGAGCAGTACCTCGACGCCTTTATCCGCTTCATTCGCACCCGCTACTCCGAAGATACCCATCTCTGGCTCGACGCCGCCGCCACATCGCTGACCGATGCCTTCCTCAAGGGCGCCAACCGCGGCGACTCGCCCCGCGAGCGCTTGCTAAGCCTGCAGGCCTTTTGCCTCACGCTCGGCACCGTCGAGGACATGGACATTTATGAAGGTGCTGCCCGCGCCCTCAAGCAAATTCTCCTCGACGACGACGACGATACCTGTCGCCAGTGGGCCCTCTACGGCCTCGCCATGAGCGTGCTTTATGGTGGTGGCGTCGAGGAGGCTGCCCTCGAGACCATGGAGTACCTCGTCGACATTGTGCAGAGCGACGGCGACAGCATCGACGCTCACGACAACGCCACCGTTGTCTCCACCGCACTGGTTACATGGGGTTTCGTCGCCGCCCACGTCGACGACTATTCAGACTATGCCGACACCGCCATCGACGCCTTCACCGACCAGCTCGACAGCGCCGACATCGACGTGCAGTCCGCCGCCGCCATGTGCGTCGCCCTCATATACGAGTCCTCGCGCAACCACGAGGCCGAGACAGGCACGCCCTTTCCCCTCCCCTACGATCCTCAGCGCCTCGTCGGCCGCATCGCCGAGCTCGCCAGGCTTAGTGCCAAATCCGCCTCGCGCCGCTCACGCCGCGAGCTCCGCGAGGCCCTCACCAGCGTCGCCACCTCGCTCGAGCGCCGCGTCGGCCCCTTTTACTCCACCGCCCTCTACATGCCCGAGAAGGACGAGCGCGTCCCCGTCGGCCAGCGCACAGATGACGGCCGCGCTGAGTACGGATATCGCTACAAGCTGCGTCTGCAAAACCGGGCCGCCAAGGTCGATACCTGGTCCCTGTACTTTCGCGTCACTCTCATGAAGACGCTGTTTCGCGGCGGCCTCGACAAGCACATGTTCATCAACCCCGTCGTGTCCGAGTGCCTCGAGGATGCCAATTTTGCGCAAGATTACACAGCAGATGATGCGAAAAAGGCTCGCAAGAAGAAGGATTGAGCTGAGCTTTGTCATGAAAAAATGACGATGCTTGCTTTACTTTTGGTACTTGGATATCCCCTTTTCTATGTTTTCTTTCGCTACGTTGGCATGTTTCTCTTTTTTTTTTTTCCCTTCTTTTTTCCTTCTTGTCTTTGGGTTGGTCATTACTATAGAATACATACACGAGGCGTTGCATGGCTGGGAAAATTGTTGCATAGTTTTTGCTTTCTGTCTCTCTTGCCTTTTTCTTCTTCTTATGCTTGCTCTTCTTGAGAACTTTCGTGATACAATGACTACACAATAGCAGACAACACTAGAACAGATAGTAATGGTCTTTATTGCTCTCGGAACATGACCAAGTTTTTGACATGACAATTTCGAATCTCATCAAGTTGTCAATTTTTCTTTTTAAAAAGTAATCGTCTCTTTCGACACGTAAGAAAAGGCCATTCCTATGCCATAGTATAAATCATAAAAAACGCCTACAAGGCTTAACCTCCATTGTCTCGCACAGGTACCCTATTCGTAAATTTGAATGAAAAAAAGAAAAGAAAACCTCCTCCAAAAGTCAAAACATGTTCTCGCATTGCACCAGATGGAAGAAAAATTTCAAGTCATTCGTCGGTCATTGTCTGCGCTCGTCGGCTCTGCCGTGTCCGCCTTGAGATAGTCTTGGTCCTCGGCGGCCTCGTATTCGGCAATCAAGTCGCCCACCACTTGCCGCGCCTCGTCAAACTCGTGCAGGTTTTCGGAAAAGGGTGCCGTCTTCTTATACCCTTCCATGAAGGCGTTGCGCTTGCGCATGCCGTCGTACTGTTTGACGATGCGTTTGAAGAGCTGGCACGCGCAGGAACTGTTAGTTATCCCTCTTTCTTCTGCTTCTCGCCGCAACCAAGTCGGATCAATCATGTACTTACCGTAGCAATGGATGTGTGGTTCGCCAGCATCAGCCCGCTCACGCGGTGGCTCATGGGAATGTACGGGCTGCGCTTGGTTAGCGCGACCTGGATGCTCGCGGGGCCCCAGGGGATAAACGTGGCGAGCTTGCGCTCGCGGATGCGGAGCAGGCTCTTGTGCACGTCGGTCGGGTCGACCTCGCCCTGGATGACGTTGAGGATCGAAATATAGCAGCTCTTCTTGGCCGGGACCGTCGACACCATGCGGTTCTTGGGCTGCAGCAGCCGCCGCATCACGTCGAGCACCGTCGTCTTGCGCACCGTCTTGGCCTGCTCCACCTGGTCCCCCGTAAACGGCGTGTACGCCGTCATGAGGAAGTGGCAGCGCGGCGTGGGGATGAGCGACGCGAGGATGCTGACGAGGTCGTTGTGCATGTATCCGGGATACCGGAGCGTCGTCGTGCTCGCCGACATGACTGTGGAGACCTGGCAAACGTTAGAGAAGCGCTCATCAATGGTGAATGGAGAGCGTAAAGCGAGGGTGATATGTACTAGCTGGTTGGTTTGCTGGAAAGACGGCTTTTCAACGTGCAAGCGGTCTGCCGCGATGCGCGACAGCGCACCGTTGTCCAGCACCACGACCGAGTCTGCATTCTGCGTCAGCCGGCGCATCGACAGGATGCTATTGTACGGGTGCACGACCACGTCGCCCGCGTTGGTAGTGTCCGGAAACACCGAGTACGTCTGGATAATCTTTTTTGGAAATTGGTCGTTTAGACGCTCCAGCAGAAACGAGCCCAGACCGGAGCCTGTGCCGCCCGCAATCGAGTGCAGCATCATGAAGCCCTGTTTTCCCTCCGCGTCAGCCTCCTCCTGCTAAATCACAATGTACGGCATGAGTTTGGTCAACAGAGGGGGGATCTACCTCGAGAGAATCGCTGCCGTCCGCCTCGCGGTCAATCATTTCCACAATCTCCTCGTACACCTCCTCACCGCTCTGGTACCCATCGCCCCAGTTGTTGGCCGCGCCCACGCCATTCTTGCCAATGTAAAAATTCTCCGGATTGTAAATGTTCTTGTACGGGCCCGTCTGGATGCCGTTGATGACCTGCCAAAGTGCCTCCGGGTTAGCAGCTGCGCCTCTCTTGCTTGCTTCTCTTCGCCTCCACGACCAGCCTGGACGGAAAGGGAACCATGCTCGCAGAGTCGAAGACGCGCCAACGTACCCTCGGTTCGAGATCGATCAGGATCGCGCGCGGAATGTAGCGTGTGTCGTCGCTCTGGTAATAGAACACGTCCTTGCGGTCGCCGCCCTCGGTCGCAAAGTCCTCGAGGTTGCCGTCCTGGCTAATGCCGTGTTCTTGGCAGAGCTGCTGCCAGAACTGACTGCCAACTATTTGATTTCAGAATGCATCAGCTCCTGCACATCCCATTGCTCCTTCTTCACGGCCGTCATCCCCTCGATGGTTCAAACTCACTACTGTTGCCGCACTGTCCAGCCTGGATTGTGATAATTTCCCTGCAAATTCAAGGACAAATGGTTAGACGCTGGAAATTCAGTCTCGAAATCTCGTCTTTCCGTACCGTGGCATCTTGTCGGCGGCAGCGGCGGGTCGTCTTTGGGGGCGCGGACAGTCGAGCTCACAAACGTTGCGGGTTAGGGAAACGCGACACGCGCAGCGAGCTTGCCCCGCGATGTAATCCGTAATCTGAGCACACTTTTTGGTGGAAACTGGCTAAATAGGCGGCCCCTCTCCACCACTCTGAGACGCGAGCTGCCAACGACAAGTCCAAGCTTCAAGCTACGGAATACAATTGCTACGATTTATTACATTCACAAAAGATAATCAAGACATGAGAATCAAGACCAGAAGCAAACACGAGTATTTTCCCCTTTTGTGAGCCTTTTGATACAATATAAACAGAACAACTAAAATGGCCCCCTCGTTTGAACAGATTGCCCACTGAAATAACTGAAGAAGCCTTCCATGCTCTAAAACGCCGTTGATGCTGACCAGTAATAGAAAGAATTACTATACCTTTTTCTTCTCCTTGCGACTGTGTACCCTAGCCGTCTGAAATGCTATTTCCAGGCCCGTGGGCCGAATCAAAATCCAATGCCCGACACCTGCTATTATTCATCCGTCTTATTATGCACCTTGTGTTCCTCCAAGGCCTGGGCCAACGTCTTGGCCACATCCTTGTTTCTGACCTGAAGCATCCAAGTCTCCAGTCCGTCGCCAGTCTCGTTTGAAGTCACCAGGCGCACGTACTTGTCGTCTCCCTTGTATGCGACGTCCGGTAACAGCGTCCTGTTGAGGGCAACATTGCCTCTCGGCTCAGCTCTCAGCAGCAGACGAACCGCATTCGTCTCCTTGTGTTTCAGCACACGCAGCAATCCAACTCCCTTTGTCGTCCATGGACTTTTGGGCTTGGCTTTGTCTTCACCGTCAGGTTTCTCGTCGGATGAAACAAATCCAAGCACCTTGGCCCGCACCTCATGCACAGCCTCTTCCTCAGGTTCGGCACCTTCTGTGAGATTGATCTGTTCATGCTTCTCGCCTTCTTCTTCGTCGTTCCCGTTCTTGTTCGCTTCGACTTGAGCACCGGGTTCCGGAGTGCCTGCGCCTGGCGTTGTCGCCAAACTCGAGCCTCCTCCCAGGTTTAACGGCGAGTCTACAGCCGGCGCTTTAGCGGGGCGATTTTCCGTTTCGGAAATTGAGACTTACTGGTCCCGGTGGTAGAGGATCCACCGATTGGAGGCTGCAAACTGGCACCAAAGGATGGTGCGGCCTGGCTCGAGCCAAATACGTTGCCACCCTGCGGCTGAGCGGGAGAGGCAGCTGTAAAGTTAAAGGCTGGAGCACCGCCCGCAGACGCGCCACCAAAGAGGGGCGTCGAGCTGCCAGAAGCCTTGTTGCTGCCTCCAAACGTAGATCCTCCCCCATTAGGAGCAGAAACGCCTGCTGTGCCTCCCCCAAACTGGAAGGTTGTAGGTGGTCCCGATGCTGGCGCTGCAGTATCACTACCAAAGTTGAACATGCCGCTACTAGCGGGGTTGACAGACTGAAGGTTGCCGCCAGTGTTGCTGGAGAAAGGATTGTTGAAGCTGGTATTGGGACTTTGGCCATCGGCACTGCCGGTACCTCCACCTGAAAAGCCAAAGTTGAAGCTGCTCGAGCCATTGTTGGTGGCAGGAACAGCTCCGAACGAAACTGACGTGTTGCCGCTCGTCGTGACATTGCCGCCAACGGCACCTCCGAACAAGTTTACAGGGGCTGCGCTAGTTGCGCTTCCAAAGGTGGTGAAAGATCCGGGTGCAGACGAACTTCCTCCAGTAAACACCTTCTTCGCGGGAGACTGTTCGTCTTGCTTCATAGGGCTGCCAAACATGGCATTGCCCTCGGACGACTTGGGTGTAAAGGTGGACTTTGCAGGAGCGGACTGCGTAGCCGACGAGTTCGAATTCCCGCCAAAACTGAAGATGGGTGCGGCAGCAGCGGGAGCAGTGACAGGTGCATCAATCTTAGGCGCAGTAGCGCCAAAGAGTGGCTGAGAAGGAGCAGTGACAGGTGCATCAGTCTTAGGCGCAGTAGCGCCGAACAATGGCTGAGAAGGAGCAGCAGAGGCGCCAAAGAGGTTTGACTGCGTGGGAGCACCGAACAGTGGTGCGCTGGAGGTGGGTGTGGAAGCCTCAGCGGAAGCAGCTTTGGCTGTCTCGAAAGGCATAGCGCCAAAGAGCGTCGACGACTGCGTCACGGGTATGGGCTCTTTGGCCTTGTCCGCGCTGCCGAACAGGTTTGCGGCCGCTGGTTTAGCAGCAGCCGCAGAAAACATGTTCGCAGCGGACTTGGCCGGTTCGGTAGCCGTGTCGGAAGTCGAGGCAGCAGGCTTAGCACCGAAGAGCTCTGCAGATGAGGTCATACCAGAGGGCTTGAAGTCGAACGCCGGCTTCTTAGAAGGTTGGGAGTCATTCTCCTTGTCAGACTCGCCTCCATCTTTGCTAGAGTCAGCAGCAGGAGTAGCAGGCTTGTCAGTAGTGGCTGGCTTGGCACCAAAGATGTTGGATGGAGTGGTACTCTTGGGGGCAAAGATGCTGCTAGCGCTAAAAGTAGGGGCGGGAGTCTTGTCGACAGACTCTGCAGATTTGGGAGCACCGAAAAGGTTTGAGGTAGCTGGGGCTGCGGTCTTTGCACCAAAGAGGACAGACGCGCTGGAGGTCTGTGAGCCGCCAAAGGGATTGCTGGCCTGCGAGCCTGATGGAGCAAACTTCATAGGCGTGGTGCTTGGGTTCCAAGTCTTATCGGCAGGCGCAGGAGACTCGACAACAGACTTTTCAGGTTCAGCAGCACGAACAGGCTCACCATCGGTGCCCTTGGTTACACGGTCGAAGAGGCTGCGGGCTGGAGTACTCTCGCGCGTGGATTCGCCAGCAGCTGTAGACGCTGTCGCTTCCTCGACTACGCTGGCTTCGGCACTGGGCTCCTCGCTTTGTTCCGCACTGGCACTTTCGTCTCCCTCCGAATCAGCATCGCTCTCACTATCAGCGTCAACCCCGCTATTCTGGGCGGAGCTGGCATCAGACAGGTGGCCGAAAATATTGCTGCTTCCAGCAGGGGCAGTACCGACAGAGGCCTGTCCCGCGCCAGCCTTTATGTTTGTGAAGACGGAGCGAGCCAAACCACCAGCGGTAGGCTTGTGAGTAAAAGGGTTCAGCTTGGGGGTGGAAGCCTCGGCAGAGTTATTGGTGATCTTCTCGAAAAGAGCCTTGGTCGCAGAGGGCGTGGATCGCTTGGAGGGTTGTTCCTCTTCATCGGCGGAGGCCTTGCGCTTGTTCTTGCCTGCGGGCTGAGGCGTAGCTACGGGGGCTGCCACTTCATGAACTACCTCCCTAGCTTGGCGTTTGCCGAAGGACTTGGCATCGCTACTGGCCGTGTCCTTAGTCAGGTCATCGTCGGCCTTGCGCTTCTTATTCGAAGAGGATTTAGAAGGAGTCGCAACTGGGGCTTCCGCTTCCTCCTCTTGCGGCTCAGGAAGTCCGTGCTCGCGGCGCCATCTCTTCAGGACCTCCTTCGAAGGCTTGACATTTTGGAACTCGTAAAGACCGTAGCGAAGCAGAATGATGCTTCGGCTCTTCTCAAATTCCTTGGCAAAGTTGATGACATTGAGCTTCCAGTCCTTTCGCGCAAAGATCTCGTTCGCGGCATATTTCAGACGACGAAGATCAAGGATGCAGAAAAACTGTCTGCGCTGCTCTTCGTCTAGATCAGGGGGGCAAAGATGGCTCAAAAACTGATCGCTGTAGATGGAACCCTTCGAGTTCCATTCCTTGGGAACCTTTTGGGCGAGGGCCTCGCCAGTAAGCTCGCGTGGTGGCGACGAAATGCGCATAGGGAAAAGATCCTTATCTGACGACTTGGCAGCCATTCCGCGCGGCGCAGCACTGGCTGTAGATTCTCTGTAAACTCGCGACGGCTCGGGGGTCGCGCCCGGGGCAAAGACCTTCTTCATCGTACTCTGCGGCAGATTCGGCGAGAAAAGACCGGCGGCTGGGCTTTGCGCGATAGCCGAGGCCTGAAAGATATTTCGAGCTGTCGCGATGGAGCTTTTGTTGAGCGAGGTGGACGGCGTCTCGCCTCGGTTGGAGAAGAACCGGCGCGACGGCGCCGACTGAGGGGTGGCGAGGAGCTTGGACGGCCCCTTGGCAAACGGCGAAGCGCCATATGAGCGCTTAGCAAAGGGCAGAGTAGGGCGCGCCCGCGGCGTGCCGTTGGTGGCTGGGACGGAGTCGCCATCGCTGCTGGGCAAGGCAAAGGTGACCATGATGTAGTAGTTGAGGCTGAGTGCACGCGTCGACTGCGATCTGGCTTCAGCGAAT
Organism: Beauveria asiatica; assembly: GCA_038367545.1. Lineage (NCBI taxonomy): Eukaryota > Fungi > Ascomycota > Sordariomycetes > Hypocreales > Cordycipitaceae > Beauveria > Beauveria asiatica. The sequence goes on along the minus strand of JAAHCF010000318.1, from coordinate 24,617 downwards.
TGTGAAAAACAAACGATGCGATGCACGGTGAGGCAAGCAGACAAAGGTGGAAATGAATGTCCGCGTTGCACAGGTGCGATGTTGATCGTCGCGTCGTTACCAACAAAAAAAACTTGCGACGGTCCCAAGGGGTTGTCGCCCGGGTTGCCACGGGCAGCAGATTAAAGTAGTCAGAACCCGTGGAGGCAGCAGAAGAATGTTGTGCTACAGAATGCGATGCATGAGGAAGTGCCTTCGCCCTTGTGGATGACGGAAACACGGGCGCACAAGAATTGGGAGATGACTGCGTTTGGTCGATTTCGTGTTGTGGGAGGCGGGATGCACACGGAGCCGTTCACGGCAATGCTTGGGTGGTGAGAAAAAAAAAAGCCACAACACGGGGGGCGCCAAAAGTCCAACTGGCAACTGGTCAACAGCAACTTACGGCCAAGCTCCGGCCAGTGATCCTGCAGCCAATGAATTGCCGCCCCATCGGGATACACCCCACTCACTCAATGTAGCCTCAGGCATCAAGTACACTGCCATTCGACCAGGGCAAGAATTACATCGCAGGCCACGACCATATTACTGATCCAAAGATCCAATCAATATCTACTCGGCCAGAACAGATAAAAGATTGATCATTATTCTGAGATATCCTCTGAGTTTAGTATAGTGTATCAACTTTTTTGTTTCTTTTTTTACATGTGCCACTATCATTTTAGATGTAATTATGAGTATCACTCTTGAGGGATGCTAATTGCCTCCAGTAACGTTAGACTGGTGATGTCTTTTTTGCCGTACGTTAAAGAGGCAGAATGATCAGCTCACAGAGGAGCAATATATGCAATCGAAACATGAGCACGCAACAGGCCAATATATACAGTCGGCTACAAATAAAAGGCAAAATTTTCTGCATCGTAACTATGCTTTTCACTAGCAAATACAAAACGGAACTTTGCCAGTGCAGTCACATCAAGGCTTACACTTCGCTATTCCTTACTTATTGACACATCACATCACTCGTACAAGAAAAACTCCACATCACGTGGTCAATCTCTTTCCTAGTCCTAACTGATGTAAACAGCAAAAGAATGGCATCCCGCAGCTCATCAGCCCAACTCAGGCGGCCGCATGCATCAGGATCTTGAAGTACACAACATGGTAAGAAACAAACAAAAGAAATTCACCAAGCCAAGAAGAGTACAGTGGCGCTGCATACCGTCCACGAGACAAAATTACAAAAAAAAAAATCTCAAATTTCCCTAAACACCATTACAGTTCCGTCTTCGTACTGCAACGACTTACTCTTTCGTCTTTTTGTGCTGCTGCTCAAGATACTCCTCATCCGACGCGTCAAGGATATCGTATTCCTCATCTGTCATGAAACCGTCATCGGAGCCATCCCACTCAAGATAGGAAGTCGGAGTCGGGTTCGCAACGGGGCTGGGAGGTGACGAGGCAATAGGAGAAACCGGGGTGAAGTTGATATCCTCATGCACACTAGTGTTGGGAGACTCTTTCTCAAGCTTGGGGAAGATCATGGTGCTGCTGGCCAGAGACTTGCCAGTCTTTTCCTGCTCCTGCTCCTGCTGCTGCTCCTGCTCTTCCTCTGTGAGAGGAGCAGGAGGAGCGGCCTTGACAGAGCGAGCCTGCACCTCACACCACAGACGGTCGCCAAATCGGAAACCATCCTTGGTGCAAATACGCCAGTACGATATGAAGCTGCCAGGGCGGGTAGGAGTGCGCAGGAGCACAGTGAACTGGCATTCTTGCCCAGGGGCCAGCTGAGAGTAGCATATAGTGGACTGAGAGGCTGAAACGAGGTCAGAGATGCCGGCGGGATGGGTCGAGTCAACGTGGCCCATGTAGTCACCACCAGAGAACTTGACGACGCAGCCAGCAGGCCAAGGGACGTTTCCATCGTTGCGAAGCGTCCAGGTCTGTTCGAAGACGTGGTTCAAGCCATAGATGGTACCATCAGATACGCTCTCACGAACGAACCGAGCCTTGAGCTCTTCCTCCTGGAGAGTCTCCTGCACTTTCTCCTTGGTCTGAGGAATATCGGCGAGCTGAACCAGAGGTTCTTCCTCCTTCGTCTCGGACTTGATGATAGGCTCCTCGGGCTCCTCGGGCTTCACATCGACAACGGTCTGCACGGGGTTGACAGAATTGGTGCTCGAGGATGCCCGGGAGAGAGCCTCGAATCTATCGCCCATGGTATGAAGTTGGCGTCCATCCTGGTGCTCCCCTGTAGTTGTGACGCTTACGTGGCGAACGGGAGTCTTGAATTTGATGAGAGGGTGCGTCTTATTGTGGTCATTGGAGGGGCTAGCCTCGCAGTTGGCACAGAAGTCGAGGTCAGGGCAGATGGCACACTTGTAGCGCGTGCCCTTGATGTAGGCGGGCCAACCTCCAGAGGACTTGCAGAGGGGACCATCACAGCAAATGCCCATGTGCATAGACTCGACGGTAGAGACTGAGTAGACCGGGTTGAGAGGCTCGTACAGAGGGGCGAAGCGGTGGTTGGGGTGAATAAAGCTGGCGTTTTCAACGCACTCAGTGCAGTAGTCCCAATCAGGGCAGTCAAGGCACTTGTGGCGAACACCAGAGATGTTCTTGTCGCAGCCATCGCAGATAGCCATGTGCATGCGGTTCCTGCCGGGAGCCATCTTGATGCTGATGTGGTCAGGCATCAGAGTGCCCGGAACGGCAGGAGCGAAGCCATGCATGGGGTGATGGCCATGAGAGTTGGCCGAGAAGCAGGACTGACAGAGGTCAAAATCATCGCATTTCTGGCAGTGAAGAAATTGAGCCTCGGGAAGTTCTGTAACTCATTAGCTTTACGATGCAGGTAGTCTGGTTAAAGAGGATAATCATACCATGGAGACAAGTGTTGCAGGTACGCACAAGTCCGAAAGGCGCCCAGTTGCACGTCGTCATGACGGCCGGCTGTGTAAGTTCGGACGATGGAATGGGAAGAGGGCCACTGGGGTATGAGATGGGCGCGATCTTGGGCTCCTCCTTGGTGGGTTGGGTCTTTGGCTTGGGGGAGATCTTCTCGGTGCTGCTCTTGACGATGCTGCCGTCAACAATGGAGCGCTTGATTAGCCAGTGATTGTCGCTCTTGCAAGTAAGGCCCTGGTCAATGCAAGTCTGGCAGAGGTCGAAGTCGCCATCGTCGCAGGTGGAGCAATGGTAGTGTGCATCGGGAATGCTTTTGTTGCAGATGTTGCAGCAAACGGCATAGACGGCGGTTGTGGACTGATCCTGCGGCGCAACTGAGATATCTTGAGGCGTGGGATTGAGAGACTGGCGGCTCATGAGGCAGCTGAGACGGCTCTCAAAATCTTTGCGAAGTTCCTCACGCTCAGCGACCATGCTGGCAGCCTTGGCAAGTAGCATAGGGTCGTACTTCTTGGTCATACTGGGACCAGAGCTACGCAGCGGCAAACTGATGCGAGATTCTGAAGGAGACTGCTGAGACTCTGTCTGGTTGGTAATGGGTGGCTCCGTGATGTGCTCGATGGAAACGGGCTTGGGAGCAGGCTTGGGAGGGTCTTGAATCAACGTGACGCGGAGCTTGAGCTTGGACTTGGCTTTGGCAGCGCGGTAGAGTTGCTTATAGACGGGCATATTTGACGACTCGAGGAGAACAAAGGAGGCAGCCGAGTCGGAGTATCTCTCGATCATGGACTTGCGGTCGGCGGGAATGTGTAGGAAAGTTCGAATCTGAGCGGGTTAGTACGAGGCCATTTTCTGGGCAGGAGATGATGATTGACGAGAGATTGAAAAGTTGAGAGGCCTGAGCAGAAGTAAGGTTGATAGGGGAAAACTTACATGCTCCTCGAGAACTCTGGGGACCATCTCACGGAGAGGCATCTTGACACGGCGTGTGGTACCTTCATAGGTCACCTTGACGGTGACCATGGCATCGGGAGCAGTATGAGCAGCCGACATGTTTGCTGATTGACTATTTTGATGAGCTTATTAGTATGTTGATACGGGCTATCAGAAATGGCGGTGCAGGCGGACGAGGTGAGATGAAGGTAGTAGTAGGCAGGCTGCAGCGAAGCGGGCCGACTTACAACTAAGACGAATGCAGGAAATATAGGTAGGTGGCGTGCGTCAGCGACTGACGTAGTGAAACTCGCACGCCACAGATTACGGTAGGACGGGAAAGATGGGTGAGGGTTGTCAAGGACGGGGAAGAGTCTATGCAGCAGCCCCAGGCGGTTCCTTGATGCTGGTGAAGATGAAATGGATGGATGAAGAAACAAGCGGTGATGGCGAGAGAGGATGATGGAGAGGGGAGATACGACTTGGGGGAGAGGCGGAGGCGGAAAAGAGGAGAACGAATGACCTACAGTGGGCGGGCCAGGTCTTGGTGGCCGGTGGTGATAAAGTGAAGGGCGCTTTTGGTGCCTTTTTTAGGCTGAATTCTGTGTGTTACAGTGAGTTTTTTAGGAGGTCAGTGGGCGGAGGTGAGAGGTACTAGGTACTTACCTGGTAGCCAGTGGGCGTCACTAAAGTGGCAGTGGCAGCCAGTGGGCGGCAGCCAGTGACCGTATTCGCAAGTACACAGTGCAATCGTCGAATTCCATCAAACTCGCAAAAGGTCTCGTCCCAAAAGCCTGGAGGCTACTTGAGGCCTGGAGGCTGGAGGCAAAGGCTGGAGGCAAAGGCTGGCTGGTTAATCCGTACAAGACGCTGTTTCGTCCGCCACCAATCTGAACCCTGGTCTCGCCCCAACCGGCCCGCAAACCAGGCCCAATCAGGCCGATTGCAGCAGGCAGAGACAGTGATGCGTGCCACCTGAAGCACCAGTTATTTAGCCCATGACTCTTGTTTCCCGGAATCGACGGAATTCGTTCTTCTTTTCTTTTCTTTTTTCTCTTCAGCTCTAGCAGGCAGCCGTGGGATGCCAAATTGCAAGGTGAAACATACGTATGCCTGCGCTTGATGACAAACCCGACACCAACTTTTTCCCATCGCTCCTAACTAGTTAACTAGCTAGTCGCAGGCAGCTATCCAGACTCGCAAGCAATCAGGGCGAATCGTGCGGGGGTGGATATGGTGGCGCGCTGAAGCGTCGGGCTATAATAATCAGTCGCTCTGTACCGTATGGATGCAGTAACTGGCACTGTGCCCGGACATTGTGTTGCGGGAACCCGAGCAGAGAATATTACCTTCAACGCCACCGCACCTACATAAAAGTTTACGTAGGTATAACTGCCTGATTATAAGATGGCGAAATGATACCAAAATCGCGTCCCTCTGTTCTTGACGACGAGACGATGGGCCTGGTGGACGCCATCACGCAACAAAGATCTCACCAACGAATCTTCCAGATTGAACACGTCATGATCTAGATTTGCCATTTTCTGCTGCTCGCTTCTGTGACTTTCGTCGCCTACGTGGCAGCGATTTCTTATCGCTGCTCACAGCTTGCAACACAAAAGAGAATCATGGCGCCCCCCCCCCCCCCACAAGCTACACGGGCAGCACTCTCGTGATATATATGTGTGTGGGCCCAATAGGGTCAACAGAAGCCATCTACGACCCATAACATCTTATATAAGGGACCTTGATAAGCTATGCGAATTATCAAGTATTTTCATCTCGCCCGTTCATCTTTTAGAAGTCATTTTCTAACCTTCCCTATATCTGAATTCCCGCCACAGTAGGGCCTGCCATCTACCCTGGAACCATTTCTTTACCAGGCCTCCCTGTGCAGTGTAGATGCCGGCATCGCGAGCCTAGATGATCGTTGAGCCACTCGGTCTTGTTCAAACCCCAAGGACAGATCCTCCTCCATGATGGGTTGCTATTCACCGCTCACGGCTAGCTCCGAGATGTCCACGGTCGTTGCAAAGGCTGATTGGTAAGGCGGCTGGCCAACGAATGGATTGGATAAAGACCAAAACTGGTCCCCAATAACCACCATACCATTCACCTCCGTATAACGCACTTCATTGGCTCTCGCAACGAGCGTCAGCCCACTATCCCAGATTCATCCGTCTCCCTGTCCGCTTGAAACACTGCACCACGTTTTCATCTGAGCATCGCACGGCCCAGCCTCACGGAGCAAGTCTGGGCTATTGGTTACCTACGTACCATGGGGTCGTTCCTTTAGGTGGCAGCCACCTATGAGGAATCTGGCTTTGACTGACTAACTAATACGTTGACACATGAGAAGCCGATTCTTCAATACTCGAGACAAACAATGACTCGTTGGATTGCGGGTCTCGCACGAGTCCAGCATATGAATGTTGTTGGTAAATACTGGAGTTACAGAAATAAAATAGAACCTTGACCGAGCAGCGTGGCGGCGGCAAGGCTAGTCAAAGGCTAAATACCTCGAGATGGCCAAAGTGACGGTCTAGAAGATAAGTAGTATGCGGAGTCAAGTCCGTGGTAGCAACCCATCTATTACTATAGGTATTCACTGGGGTGCAGACATGAGGGACAGAGTATTTCACAATCGTCACTTTAGTTTTGATACCGCGCTAGTTGTTAATAGGTCTGACAAAGTGTCAAGTTACCAGCGGTTCTGTAGTTTCGAAGATGCCATAATTCCAGTCATGGCAATTCACAAGGTTTGAGGAGTGTCGCCTGATAATGTTTGAGATCTGACATCTACCCGTCGTGTATCTTGTAATGCATTCCAAATCACACGACATTTAAACACCAGCGCGCCCAAGAGTCGACAATAGCCGCAACACCGCCATGGAAACAAACCCCCATCAAAACAAAAGAAAAACAATGCTATGCAATGCCCACACCCTATATACAAACAAAGACGTCATTAAGAACTGCCCGTGCCACTCCACCGACTCTGCAGCTCCCTCCCGACCCTCTCCAGTCTCGCTGCCGCCCTCTTGGCCTCTTTCGCATCCTGCGGGCTGTTTGCCACAACCACGCCCACCAGCCTTGGCACCTGCTCCTCCTCTGACCCTGCCACCGCGCCGCTGCCAGCCTCTGGCGCGTGCAGGTACGACTGCACAACGACGGCGGCGGCGGCCGACGCCGGCGGGTACTCGACGACAATTCGCTCGACGGCGCCCATGCCGACGCGCTGCGCGGCCGCCTGGCCGACGAGGGCGGACGCGGCGAGGGACGTGAGCGACGCGAGATGCGCGCGGGACCGCGAGGACGTGATGAGCGGGGTGAGGGTGTCGTCGGCGAGGTGCAGCGAGAGCGAGGGGTGTTGCGACGGCAGGTCCGCCATTTCTGTCTCTCTGCTTTTTTGTTTCTCTCCCGAGGTTTTATTTTCAAAAAGTAAAACAAAGAAAAAGGAAAAGACGACGAAGAGCACAAGGAGACAATATACGTTGGAGAGAGACAAAATAAAAGTTGTGGTAAAATGTCACCACATTTGTAGCGAGGGTAACGGCGTTACACGATACCACAAGAGGTACGTACGTGTCTGTGGCGTGGTTGTGGTGTGATTGTGTGTCTGCGCGGGATATCGACGAATGCGCCAGCAAAGGTAGATGTGAATCACGAGATGGGCAGAGAGAGAACCTGCGGGGAAAAAGGGTTTAATAAATATAGATTATTCCATCCAGCGAGAGCGGGGAGAGTTGTGTGTGTGACAGTGTGTGTGTGCATGTATGGGCAAGGATTCTCACTTCATCACAACACACCTTTATTCTAACAGCATTGGCATTATTTTGCATAAAAGCAATCACGTCGTATCCCCCCCTCTTTCCCTTTTAGCCGCCGTAGGCGTTGTGCGATAAGGAAACTCGTCTCAGTGCGGGGAAAGGTTGAAGTATGTACATTACCTAGATAGCAAAGATAAACTCTAGTCGCCTTCTCCCCAGGACCCCGCAGCATTTAATTAGGGCCATCATCAGCTCGTGAAGCGGGCTCGGCCTTGTTGTCTCCACGCTTCCGTCATCGCGCAGGGAATAGGAAGCGAGTTGGAGTAGTTGGTGCCCAAAGTGCCCAGGGGATGACTACGGGAAGGCGGGGAACTACGGAGTAGTTCGTGCTAAATCATCAATTTTACTAACTACGATAAATACGGGTAAGAGGGGCTGGTGCGCTCGGGGAAGGAACTCGTCGTGAGGAAGACACTTTGGGGAAATGTTGCGGCTTTTATTATTGTATTCTCCTCTACCAGCCTCGGCAAGATGGGTTTGACGCAGGAAAAGCAATATTGACATGACCCACGTCATCAAATTGACTTTGACCATCAGTTATGAAAGTCATACAGATTCTGGGGAAAAAAAATTCTTTTGGCTCCTAAGCAAGTAAGAAATACCCGTCTCCGGAAAAAAAAACACCACCAACACCGCTACCATGAACGAAAGACCGTGAACCAGTCAGAGTAAAGGAAAAAGACGTCATTCGACAATGAGGATACAGGATAGAAAGTGTCGTCCGGCCTCGGTCCCGCATCAAAACCGGCCCATGTTCAGAATTCAGACAAAAAAGATAGGCCCAGCCTGCCTGCAACAGAGAACAGCCGACAATTGATCACCACCATTGGCTCTTCATCTTTTCCCTCCCCGAACAGAAAAACAATGCCATACCGATGGGCATTGCAGTTCCAACCCAATCGGCTGGCAGAACAAGATTGAACAAACAGGACAGAGGAAAGCGTAGAGAGCCGTAAACAGCAGTGGGAATCCAAGATGGTGATTAGGCGGAGCTGGCCCGCAGCCACAAAACAAAAAGTGCCCGTGGGCTACAACAAATAGGCGTTAAGCTTGCTAATGTAAAGAGAAAGGGAAAAAGACCAAACAAGGAGATGATTAAGAGTCCAGCATCGATAATGACGGCACAAAAACATCAAAATAGGCTCAAGCATGCTAATTTTTGCCCCCATTGCCAAGTAAAGATCCAGTCGGTTGTTATGGTGCGACCCAAACTCCGTCCAGGACAGGAAAATAAAACGACAGTACATCAGTTGACGCCGTAATGCCACAGTTCGTAGACTCCAAAATACACATCAAAAGAAAACAATCGAGCAAGGAGGAGGGAAAGGGAGCAACACTTCCCCGGCCGCTAGTCCATCATCCTACTGTGGATAGTACATCATGCCGGGGGCTGTCTGAGAGTAGTAAAAGGTATCGGGGCTAGGCGTCATCATCCCGTGCATGCCCATGGAGCTCGTAGGATAGGTCTGCATCGATGGGTAAGGAGCATAGGTGGTTGTTGGTGGTTGCATCGTAGAAGGGTCAAAGTAGTAGACCATGCCGTTGGCCTCTTGCGCAACGAGGTTGCCCGATCCGGTGGTGCCTCCTGTCTGGCTGGCTTGCGGTTCCATCTGACCTTGCATCGCGTAGTTGCCGGCCATGGGGCTCGGGGCATTCGAGGGGTAGCCGCTTGCTTGCCCATTCGCGCTGCCTGCCGCATAGTTGCCCGGGTAATAGTATCCTTGCTGGTTGGGCTGATTGGGCTGGGGTTGACCGTGGTAGTAACCTTGCTGAGGATAGGCGTTGGTGTTGAATGGTGCAGCATGCGCGGGGCGCTCTGGAATATGCGACAGCGGTGTACCAGATACGCGCTGCGAGTGCGATGGCCTCCTTGAGTGGCTGTCCTGCTGGTAGCCACTGCCGATTTGGACCGGAACTTGCTGATGAAAGGCCTGTTGGAAAGTCTGGCCACCTTGGGGCATGCCAGGCGATTCAATATGCGCCACAGAGATATTCTTCTGGGGCCGAGGCTGATGCATAGGCAGTGCGGGCCCTGCGGCGTCCATGGAACTGCCATCCATCCTGCCCGGTGGCGGCATTTCCTGCACGGGTAAAGGCATAGACATGTGCATAGGTGGTCCAAACTGGGTACCGATGTCTGGCGTCATGTCCATTCGCGCACAAGGCGGAAGACGAACTATCGGCCTGTCCAATGCATAAGGTTGCCGAGAGACGGCAGATCCAGTTGGCGAAAACATGAAATCTCTTTCGTGGATAATAGACGACCTACGGCTGATGTTACCACTAGCAGAGTACATGCTGCCATAGTAGCTGCCGCCAAAAGCGCTGGTACGACGGGAAAAGTTGCTCACAGAGCCAAAGCCTGATCGAGGTTTGCCGCGAACACGTTGCTGCTGGTTCGGTCGAAGAGCCCGTGGAATAAAGGTGAATGACCGGTCCGATGCCGGGTAAATGTAACTCGGCTCCCTCTCGGGAAGGGAGATACGCACAGGTTTATCCCTCCGTAGCGGTGGTCGGTGATCGGGAAGCTTTGTGTACTGCTTCATCTGAATGCCCGAGTAGATTGAGGGCTCCTGCATGTTGGGGAGATAAACGCGGACTTGAACGTTTCCTATGTGCTTTTCCGTCGAGAGCGTTCGGTTGATGGGCTTGTCGCTGTCTCTGCAGGTCGGAATGAATCCACTGCCGTGTGCCGGCCCCCCTTCCATAGATAGTTGGCGTGAACGTCGGGAGTATTGGGGAACAGAAATGGCTTCATGCATGTCATGTGTCCAGGGCATGTTGGCCGTTGGGTCCGCCGACTGATACATGGGACTATGATGCAATGATTAGCACGAGGCGATGACAAGACTCGAGATACTAATGGCAAAGGAGGAAGGGTTTGAAGCGTACTGTATACGGCCATAACTATTCGCAGCAAAACCAGCGCGACCGCCTCGTCCTCTAGTACCACGGGCGAAGGGGCGAAAAGCGGCGTCGGGGGGGCCTGGAGGCTGCCTGTGCATGAAGAATGCGCCTCTGTTGGGAACAAAGGCAGGGTCTTGGTCTCGGCGGCGCTTGTAGTCATCATTTTCGTTGCGGCGTCGAGCATTTGGGTCACTGACAGGCGGTCTCATGGCCGAGGCGGAGCTGACAATGACAGGCGCAGATGGAGATTTCGGGGGCGATGGCGCAGCCTGGTTGGATTGTGCTTGTATCTGCTGCGGCGGTGTCTGGTCGTCGGCGGGTGGTTTCGCGATAGCTGCAGGCCATGTGGCGACAGGGGCTGGGAGGGGAGCGGGTTTGGAGTGGTGCTTTGGTTGTGGTTTAGTAGAGCCATTGGAGACATGCTGGACAGGACCAGATGTGGGCGAGGCGTCTTCGATGTTGCTGGTGTCGCTGTCGACGGCGGCATCATGGTCGTCGGTGGCCATGGTGCCATCGGTCAAGGAGTCGTCATCAAGGTCGAGACCGTCTGGACGGCCGTCATCGTCGCCCTCGTCCTCGACGCGACGGCGATGGCCAAGCAAGTTCTTGCGGCGAGGAGCAGGAGTCATGGCTGCAAAGAGCCTACAGCAGCGAGGAGAGAGCAGACGAGCAGTGCGTCGGAGCTGCAGTCGAGATGAAGGATCGCAAAATGGTCATGCGGTTTGGTGGATACGCGCAAAGGGCAGTCGATAAAGGAGTGATAGCAGAGAAGGAAAGAAGAAAAGGAACGAATGGCGCTGATGAAAAAGAAGATGGAACCAGCGTGATAGAAAGTCGGAAGATGCGGAGCAAAGGCAAGGGCTGACGAGTGGAAGAAGCTTTGCGAACGACAAAGCACGGTAGTCGTCAACGTCAGAGAGGACGAGGGTGGGTATTTGAATGGGAGAAGAGAAGGAGCTGCCACTTTGGGGGCGGCTCTTTACGGGAGAGGGAGCGTCGTTGATGAAAAGAAGAGGGAGGGAAGAAAAGCAAAGGCAATGTAAAAAAAATGGCGAGGATGGTGGGTGTGGAAACAGAGGAGGACAAGAAATGTTGGAGATGATTCAGGACCAGAAAAAAAGCACCATCTTTAGGTGGTGGATGGGCAGAGACGACGCGGGAGCATCATGCCTACGGGCCTGCCACCTACCCACCCATTCTTTACCTTAGTTACCTACGGATTACCTTCTAGTAGTTACCTGTGCCGACAGTGGTGGGTGGGTCCAAGGTAATTCAGAACAAAACACCAAATCACCACCAAATCACCACCAAATCACCATACAATGCGCTCGGAGTCAGGCGTTGCAGGCACATTGAGGCTAGGCTGATCTATAGAAAATGACTATTTATTTATCAAAACCCCATGATTCTGTTCGGAATTCCTCAAAGGCACTCTGGGTACAACTGTTCAAGTCTATAATAAAAGAGGCCCGCAGCTGCTGCCAGAACGAGGGAGCTACAGGAGCAGCCGCTAAATCTGCACTAGATCAGGCTCCTTGGTGGGCAAGCATCAAGCTACAGTGGATCGATGGATTCAGAGGCTGCCGCTTAAAGAGTGTCGCCGGCATGGTAAGAGAAACTGTGGCTGTACTAGTTACTAAAGATGGGTTAATACTGTTTTCAGAAGTATTTGCCTATGCAGGTGCAAGACTTGGGCTTCTTACTGTATGTTTATCTGGGCTTGGGGCGTGATGCTACTGAGTGCCTACAAAGGAGCTCGTCCTATTTTCGTCTAGCGCCAGCGCCGCCCTTTGCCTTTCACCAGCAGAAAGGAATGTGGCATTAACCATTGCAGGTGGCCTGTATCCGTAGGTAATAACTTAGTAAGCGAGCACACTTCTGCCGAGATTGAACTCGTTTCATCTTTTTTTTCCCCGAGATAATTTTAGAGCTGTTCCATACCAGTATAATGATGGCCTGTAGAGTGCCAATTTGGCCTGTCGTTCATGATACATTGCTGTCAACGCGGCGTCCCTTGGGGCTTCACTTGCGCCACGCCAAAGCCAGATTCAATAATAAAGTGCTTCACTTAATCCTGCCACATGCTGATTATGCGAGCCTGACAAAAAGCAAGACAAACAGTCACTCTTGACACTGCACGTCACAGGCCGCTCCACACAGTGTGCCGTACTCTAGGCTGTGTCAAGAACGGACACACAAGCAGCTCTACCAGACACACCTCTGAGAAGCCACGAAAAGATATTGCCTGCTAGTTGTTCTTCAAAGCTGCAGCTTTCCCAAGACATATCAAAACAGGAACACAAAAAAGAGCAGAATGCATGTTCAACCCCAGGCCCGGGACGGAGACGGCTGTACAAGGATATACCAGGCAGCAGCTACATCACAGCGCCCATTAAAGCGGCACCAGCCACAAAATACCCAACAAGCTGCACAAGCTGCCCCACAAACCGCCATCACAACCACTGGTATCACGACCACTGACAGACTACCACGTCGTCGAGGTACTCAAATAGGCATCGATTCACCGACCTTATATATCTCGACATGCCGTCAATATTGAAAAGAGCTAGCTCGTACATGTTGGCGTCGCTTTCGTGTGTTGTGAGTCCTCGAATGTCGCCTTCCGTGCTAGATGCTTCTTCGACAACATCCATGGCCTGACAAACAAACGCGCAAATATGGACGACCTCGCTACATGCATGGCCGAATATAACTCTACCTACAGAATAGATGGCAACAAACTCGAAACACAGTATCTGGCCCCACAGACCCGTGCCAGGCCGTTACACGCACAGTGATGGGGACCGTTCCAAACAAGGAGTGAAGCTCGCTACAGAGCTATCTAATCTTTGACGAGACAATACAGAGTCTAGCGGTCTGTTGCAGCACACCTTGACACTCACCAGACACCTCTTCCATCTTTTATATCCGGTCCAGCAACGCCGACTGGAGAAACGTCACTGCCGGGTGATCGTTGCTCAAGACGCCCTCCCCGAGCGTCTCCCAGCAGCTCCCGAGCGAGTGCGGTGTCTTCTGCAGCAGCAGCCCGAGCGCGTACACGCCATCGAGGCGCTCGTCCTCGAGCCCGCCGAGCTCCCGGCCCAGCTCGTCGTAGAACAGCCGCCGCAGCGCCGCGTACCCGTCCACCCGCGTCCACGTCCCGCCGTAGCTCATATGCCCGAGCAGCGTCTCGATGCCCGGCACCATCATGCCCCACGGCCCAACCTCGGCCGTGCTCCAGGCGACGAGGCCCAACAGCGTGCCCGACTCGTTGTCCGCGACGTGGACGTTGGACCGCGTCACCTGCGGGTTGTTGACGACCATGGGCCAGTCGCCGCCAAACAGCCGCCACACGGCCTCGCGGGCCCGCTCCACGTCGGCGCCGAAGCGATCGGGCAGCGCGTGGCTCAGCTTTTCGAGCGCGGCGAGGTACTCGATCTGCAGCGTCGCTCGGGCGCGGGGCGGGTTTGTAGGCCTGTGCTTCCAGGAAGCGGCGCAGAATCTGGGAAACAAGAGTCACTGTAAGGCGGATCTTGTTTCATCGTGTCGAGAGTGCGACTTTGGACGGGGAAAGGGACCAACCTGGCGTAATCCTGCACTGTGCGGCAAAAAGGAGACTTGCAAACATCACCCGTAGGGTTGGTCCGCATCGTATACACGGGGATCCCCTGCATTCGCGTAATCTTGTATACCCAGAGATCGCCGAACCTGTGCACCTCTACAAACTCGGGCACGTGGGCCCCGTATACCTCTCTTGCCAGACGAAGAAGGGCGAGGTCCAGCCTCCGCGACGGCTTGCGAAACTGGACAATGTACGAGTGGCCCGCCCGCACGGTGTAGCTGTTGGCGCCCTGCAGCAGCGCCAAATCTGGCTCGCACTGCGTGAGGGCGCGCGCAAACTCGTCGCAGTCTTTTCGAGTAGGCATCGGCCGCTCGCGGAAGAAGAGGTCAATCATGATTCTGTTTGTGCTCGCGCTGGACAGCATCTTGGAGCCTGCGGGGGGTTTTTTTTTTTGACGAGTGGCTGTCCGGACTGTTCGCGGATGGGGGAATCAGTCGCCTACCGAATTGAAGAGATGTCATCTCTTATCTTATTGTACAGGTCATGATGACTGGGTGTGTCGCGAGCGACCCGGTTGTGTGGTCGCCGCGTCGTACACGGTAACCCAGCGCCCAGGATCGGTGTACCCTTACTCATGGAATCACGGCATGCAGCAAGGGGGCTTCGGAACGGCTCTATACTGTGGCTGCCCTCTGCAGATGACCCTGCCCTAAAGAGATTACTCTGGCAGAAGATGTACGTCTGTCCAGACATGTAAGGTTCATCATGGGTATGTCCGATGGAGAAACTTGCGTATCTTTGCGCGTGCTGTCTCGGCCGCACTCGCACTACTTTCGCATGACATTTGTACTAAACGCAGCAGTCGTCTCCTGTGATTCCCTTGAAGCAGACTCTAGTAGTGGGCCAGGTTTTTGAATGGTGGCGGCTCTCTTTACATGCACTGTCTCGGCTCCCATGCCCTCACAACGCATCTCCAAGTTAGATACAGCGTTCCATTGTTGACCTAGGGTAAGACTATGATGGTTCGCTTCGTCCTCTAACCTACTGTGCCTGGTTGTGAAGAAGAGGGTCACCATCGGCCGAAAGAAGGCTCTCATGCGGTGTGTCACCATCTTGCGACACACTGGGCAATGGAGCTGACCGCCCTCAAGGAGCAAAGATGCTTCCTTACCATATCAACGCCCCCAGTTCATTCCAAGGATAAAGGTTTGCACAATCAGAATATCGCCGCCAACATCAAAACCGTCTGCTATACAGCGCGTGATCCCATAGCCTCCCTTCAGTTTCCTCCTCCGACATTTCGAAACCCAGCATCACTCGATCGAGAAAAGTGCATCGGTGCTCAATGTCTCCGTACGCCGTGTCGCCGCCGTAGAATACCTCTCCGAAAGCATGCTTCCGGTCCAGAAACTGACCCAGCAGCAGGGCCACGTGTATTCGCTCGTCCCACCTCCAGGGCATATTTTCCTCCAACTTGTGGAAAAACGTCCTCTTCAAGATCCCATAGTCTTTTATAAGCCTCCATATTCCGTTCTCGTCATATCGACCGAGGAATCGATCGATGGATGCGGCGGACACGCCAAAAGGGCACACCTCGACCTGGCTCCAGTTGCTGCAGAGAAATTCGCCCCTTCCTTGGAAAAAGATGTTGCTTGGGTAGAGCCCTGAGTTACTCAGAACTAGCGGCCAGTCGTTTTCAAAGAGCCTTGCGAGATTCCCTCTTACGTGTTCAAGCCGGGACTGAAAACGGAGTGGGAGCATCGTTGAGAGTTGATCCAAAGCATATTCATAGCTCTTGATTAACCCCGTTTTTTGTTGCTCTGTCATAATTGCCTGTTGACTTCTGAAAGGGAGAGCAAAAAACCTATTGTTTTGAAGTGTTAGCGCCGATTTGTCCTACTTTCGCTGCGTGACGCGTTGCAGGGAGAAGTCACAAACCGTGCCAGGTGGCCCATTGTCTCAACGGGGCCTTGGTCGTGCTTAGGCATACAGAAACCGATATCTCTCGATATATATACCCAAAAAGTACCGTATGCAGTCTCCTGTATATCGCCTCGCATATGCGGCCGATAGATGGCTCGCGCAGCGTGAATCATATCCATGTCGAGCCTCAGCACGTGGGGGCGAAATTGGAAGACCTTTTCTTTACATAATATCGAGAAGCTTCGGCGGCTGGACCAACTCAGTGATACCCGTTGCGCCTTTGTTTCTTTGAGGACATATTTCGTAAAGTCCCAGCGAAGCGCATCGGGCCATACAATGCCGTCAGGGAGAATGCCGAGATCACGCTGATCCATGGACTAGGTGGGAGTGTTGAATATGCAGACAGTAAACTATACCGGGTTCGGGGTGAGAGATTCGCGGTTCGTTGCATGCGGCATGCTGATTTATGTTGGGAGATGTGGTGACAACGAGAAGGCGCGAGTAGGCAAGCAAAGGATGCGCCTTCCTGGCACTCGGCGTAGGTCGATGTGCCCTTTGCAGTACAAGTCGTGTGTGCAGTTAGTCATTGACATAAAACCATACAGACACACAATATTGACACACGGAAAGAACATTACGAGGGTAGATGCGACGGTTAATGCAACACATGCTACTACAGACTATGAGCTTTGCGGGCACCAAACGCGCGTAATCGAACCGCCGCCTGCGCAATGCGACAACTACAAGATGCCCGTATGTGACCGAAGATTCTTACATAAAGTGTCCATGGCCTATTGCGCGAGAGCTAAAGTGAGAAGAAAACAGGAGCGACAATTCACGGTGATGCAGAGTTTCATGTGGTTTGCTGAGAATGCGTCAGACAGTGGCTAGCACGGAGGAAGGGACAGAGGAGAATGCGGGCGAATAGCAGTAAGAAGGCCGAGGTGTCACAGCAATATATGTATGAAATCGAGTGACGGAAGAAATAATATAAATAATATACAAGGGTGCTGAGGTGCTGTTACCGTGTTACTGCTTCTTCTCGGCCGTGACACGGCATGAGTCGAGTCAGAACAACAATCTGCGCTGCACGACATGACTTTCCGGTACATTTAGACTGGTATCTGGCCTTTATATAGAACGAGACAATCGAATTATGACACTATTTATATAGATTTCAACTACAATCATGACTCATGCGGGCACCCTGACGGGCATCAGTCTTGGGAATATGGTCCCATGCAAAGAGCGTTGATGGCGCACATGCACAAATACTTCCTAAAGGCATATAATCAGACCATCTTTATATTTCAATCGAGGGGCTGCATCGCGATGTTGAAGTTCAAGAGACACATGATCTGCGATGGATCTCGCCATGTACTGCTTCGCAAACGCTGCCCATGGTACACCAAAGCCCAACGGGTAGGTGAAACGATTCTTGGAGAAGGAAATCACAGGATCTCAATACGAAACCGAAAATACTTTTATTTGCCAATTCTCCCGACGAAAATGTTGAGTTATTGGTGGCTGTTGGAATACTGGTCGAGTGGCGTCCCACCCACCACAGGAAGCTTGTACGTACCATGGGGCTTCTGGGCGGACAAGACAGAAATAACAGCAGCATCAGCAGCAACAGTCATACTTGATTGCCGTGAATCAGAGCAACGCTCTCAGGTTTTCCAGCCTGCGATACACGAATGGGCACCGAGCCTCTCACCGTGGCTTTATACTCCCTACTAGGTACTGCCTGTACGAGGTTGCCAGACCGGGCAACTCGGAGAAAAACCCTGCCAAACAAACCGCAAAATTGCAAACTACAGCCCAACTCGGCGTAATTGATCCCTGTGATTCGTTATACGGAGCGTTTCAGGGTTGTACTTTTTTTTTTTTTTTTTTGATTGCATTCATAAAATACAAAAGAAAAGAGGCAGACAAGACCAATGGCCCGGAAACAGGCTGCCCTGAAGAAGAAACCCAGCGGTGGTGGGCCGACGACATCACCATCACCACTCGCCGCCACGACGACGACGACGACGACGACAAGGTCAAGGTCCAATGCCGACGATGCGCCGCCGCCGCCGCTTAGCATCCCCCAGCAGCAGCGTCTCCTCAACCACTTTGCCGCCGCCTTTGCCGCCGCGCTCAGCGACGCCAACCTCGCGCAGCGGCTGCAGACCATCAAGCAGGCGCTCTACCGCCGCGACTTTGCCGCCGCCTTTGGCCGCGAGGACCACCTCGCCGCCTACGCCGCGCGCTGGAGCCCGACGCGGGCCCTCTGCTACGCGGCCATTTTCCAGCACCACCTCGCGCCTCATCTTGGCAGCGGCACCTCATCGTCGTCGTCGCCGTCGTCGCCGTCGCCGTCCCAATCATCATCATCAGCCGCCACCACCACCATGATGATCTGCGTGGGCGGATGCGCCGCCGAGCACGTCGCCTTTGCCGGCTACCTCGCTCGTCATCAGCAGGTGCGCGGGGGCTCGCTCACGCTCCTCGACTCTGCGCCGTGGGCCGCCGTCGCCTCCACGATGCAGGCCACGCTCACGACACCTCTGCCAGTCTCCAAGCACGCGTCCGCATCCGCCGCCGCTGCTGCCGCCAACGCGCCGCCGCCGCTGCTGCCCACGCCAGCGCATCTGCGACTGCGCGTGCTGCAGCAGGACGCGCTGGAGCTGACGGAGAGGCAATGGGCCGACATCATGACCGTCGACAATGACAAGGACACCGCTGCCGTCGTCGTCACGCTGCTGTTTACGCTGAATGAGCTGTACACGAGCGGCGGCGTCGGCAAGACGACGCGGTTTCTCGGAGCGCTCGAGGCGGCGCTGCCGGACGGGGCGCTGCTGCTGGTCGTCGACAGCCCGGGGAGCTACTCCGAGGCCGCCGTGGGAAAGGATAGGAAAAAGTACCCGATGCAGTGGCTACTACACCATACGCTGACGGGGCGGGCGGGCGCGACGGCGCGGCAGTGGACGAGGCTCGAGTCGCACGACTCGCTGTGGTTCCGCCTCTCGGATCAGTTGACGTACCCAATTCAGTTGGAAAATATGCGATATCAGTTGCACTTGTATAGGATAGACAGGACATCACCTACATAAAATACGACTGTGCATGAAAATACCATATTAGTTTGCTTCTTTAATGCTGTTTGGCCTTGACCATCTGCAGGATCTTGAGCCTATCTATGCCCATACCAATTTTTTAATAGAATGCCCAAGTTGCTCAAGCAACCCAGTATCTCGCTTGGCTGATTCGAGAGAAATGACGTCTCCCTTCTCTATAATGCTCTTTGGCTCTTGTCCATCCTTCCGGAGTTGCCCAAGTAAAACTAGCCTTTCAATCTCTGAGCAAATTGTCACTACCTGTTGGATTTCTGTCTGCTTCGGGCCGGGCCGCGTTGCCGCTGTTGAAGAGTCTGTGTACGTAGCCTTGAATGCAAACTGTCTCACCGTGTGCTCCTTTGGACGTGGCGAGAAGAAGCTAGCCAGTCCAGACTGTTGTTGCGTGGTGCTCTGCGCAACGTCTGCCAACTCTTGCTGTGATGACATGGTTCGAGTGTTGGTTCGCCTGATATCGCTCTTACCGGGCTGATATGATAGCAGAAAACCAACGTTACGCGCCTCATCCATCTGGGCCACTGATACTGTCGAAGAAATATAGGTGCCAAACTTGATGCTGGTCACATTTGCCAAGTTGATTCGCTCGAATGACGATACTTTGTCGAGATCCCAGTCGAATCGGCACAGATAGAGAGCGGCATCCGTCAGCAGCAGCACCACTTCTTCCATCGGAAATGATTTCACCACATCGGCGGCGCTGGGGCTAATGAGAACCCAACCCCCGTGGACCTCCTCTTCCGCATTCGCAATGACTCGCTTCTGACAGAGATCAATTGCGCGACCTCGCATCCTTGTGATGGAGACTGCAGGGTCCTTGGTCATCATGTCGGCTTCGAATTCGTCAAACACTTTGCTGGTGACATTCCCCAAGAGGAAGTCAATGACAGCTTGACTAAAGTAGTCATTCACCATTCTATCTTTTGTTAGTATATTGTCTCGCAGCGCGTCATGCAACGTACCCAGAGTAGAAGCGTGCAAGTGATAGGCTGGCGTCATTTAAAGCACCCATGTAGTTGCGCTTTCGGGTGCGAGTATAATCACCCTTCATTGCGGCAGTCGAAGCGTACTGTTTGGAAACTGCATCGCCATTGTCTGCCCAGAGTGTGTTGAACCACATTGTCTCCTGGTCCAGCTGCGCACTCATATCTATCCCTTCAGCTTTCAGCTGGAATTCAAGCATGTGCTTGGCAAAAGAACTCTGGCAGACATTGGTCCGGTCCAAGCAGTCCATGCAGTTGGTGCGGAATGCACCGCTTTGAGAAGCTATGACATTGCCACCCTTTTGTACAGTGCTACCCATCTTCTCTAGCTTGTCCTTGAGTAGAAGAAGCAGATGGTTCACATTCTCAAATTTCATGCCGCGACATGCATGATGAAAGTCGAACCATTCGAATGGCACAAGACCGCAGCTACCTTGCTCGTTCAACCGCTCCACATTCTTCTCAAACGCAATCCCAATCGACTTCTCGACTCCCTGCTTCTCAACTAGATTCACAATCTGAATCAGTCCATAATTTCTTGCGAGACCTTCAAAGTGCGTCTTCAGCGCCTTGTAGTTTTCGTCTGGAGAGTGTTGCAGAACGGGCACCGGTTTCAGCGCATAGGCAGTCTGGGTCCAAAACAACGGGATACTGCCTCGAATTTGCAGGAATGAGTATATCGGAGATGAGGAATCCCAGCTGGAGCGAGACAGGATTTGCTCCGTCTCGACCATGTTGGCCGTGAAACCATTCTCGTCAATGCCACGGCGCAAGTAACGCAAACCGGCGCGTTTCGTCGATCGCCGCGATATGAGTGTTAATAGGTATTTGCTCTCCGAAGGCCGCAACTCGAGGGAATTCCGTGCACTGGCGGGAGCCATTTCAGCAGCTGGCGGCTCCTTTGACGTCAGAGTGCTCAGCTCAACAGACTCCATCAGGGGCTCATCGACTTGAGGCGGGCTGCGATCGGCAATAAATGTCTTCTGCCCAACGAAGCCTTGCATTACTGGGAGAACAAGGTCATCTTGGCCGGCCTGAATAAATGGATTCATCATATGCTTGTTCCAAAAGAATGTTTCGTCTGCTTGAGTGTATAGTGCGACATCGGCTCGTGAGGCTAGTGGTTTGTTGGAGAGTCGACGTGTTATGTCAATATCGTAAGAAAAGTAAAAGCTTCGCGACTTGCCAAAGAGGAGGTACATGGCTCGCAGAAGCTTTGGCAGTAAAGCGGTTGCGGGTCGTTCAGCATCATCTTCATCTCCTGGTAGCTTTTGAGGGCCGCCTGCCGTCTCTGGTAATTTGGAGTCATTCGAAGCATCGCTGAGGCCCAGTGTTCGTCTTTGTTCCACGGTCCATCCCCTAGCGCTGAACCAGCGCTGCGCGAATCTGCCATAGCTGCCCTTTCGACGGAAGACATCTTCGGCGATACTGCTTCGAGAGGACGTCACGTCATTCTCACCTCCATCACTTGCGCCGTCGTCGATATCATCTGCCGAGGCTGATGGTAGCTCCACATCCTCGTCACTACTTTCCGCATCTCGATCTGCAGTAGAGGGTCGGTCATCCAACCATCTGACGGTACGGCGGATGGAGGCGGCCGCGTCGGGTTGCGAGGTGCAAGGAGTGACTGCGACACCAGTTACGACATAGATAGGGGAGCCAACAACATGCGCGACTTGTTTTCTCTTGGTGATTGTAACAAGGTAGCCAAGGTTCGACACCGTAATCAGACCTAAAACGTCAGGGCTACATCTTCACCTCGCATGCTTTGGCGCTCACCGATCACACCAAATGCCTCAAAAGATGAGTCTGAAGCTGAGATATCTGGCACATGCTCTCTAGAAACAGAAGATATGGACGCATCTGCATATTTGATTTGTACAGGCCTGGAAGGGCGCTGGCCCTTGGAGGACAGCGGTTGGATGATCAGGCCATCTACGGCAGCGCATATGAGGACCTTGCGCGCGAGACCAGGCATTCTAAGGATGCTCGGAGTCGCAACAGTCAGGACAGGGGACCGGGCTTGTAAAAGAAGAAGCCGGGATCCAGTAGCAAGTGTTTATGAAAGAATGAGCAGCAGAGTTGCTGTCGTTGTACTAAAATGTCCATGACATATGGTGGGGGTGATTGGCCTCGGCGTCCGACACGACTTGCCTTCTGAAGTGTGGAGACAACGTCATGGCTAGCATGGTAGCACCGTATCAGTAGGCAGGATGTGACCTGTAGGTTGGGCCTTGCCGAGAAGCTGGGGATGGCTTCTCTTGCATCATGCAGGTGCAGTGGCTGGCCAGAGGATTATTTCCTCCCTCAAGATTCGAGGATAGGGCTTGGCGACGGCTCAACTATGGGGCTTGGTGTGATGCAGCGGCGTTTGAGTGTAGTTGATGACGTGTCGGGTAGCTGAGGATAAAAGTATTGGTTAGTAGCAACTGAATTATTCATAAGCTGTAAGCGTTTCCGGGCTTGTACTATGAAAAGTACATTAATAGTCGCTTTGTGGCACGCTGGGCGCTATGGTTGAAGCCTGAAGAGAATGCGCTGCAAGCCAACATACCGCAAGACCACAATGAGTATCTGTGCAGATGAGGTATGCACTCACCCAAAGCTGCCAACAATTGTATTACTCACCAACCCAGCGACCGAGCTATAATTACGAGTGGCCTTTCGATGCATACGCGATGATGCACTGTTCCTGGGCTTTCAGTTGGGTCAGCGGCTCCGGCCAATTGGCGGCCGCCAGACCGGCGTCGGGTTATCAATGTTGCGGGGCGGACTGTTATGTAAGGCAAGTTCCTCCTGCCACAGTACCGCAAAACCTGCGGCCAATTGCTTCGGTCTCTGGGGGGAGCGTCACCTGAATCCAACCATCACACACACCCCGTTAATCGCGGCATCGACAGCTCATCGCCCACGATCCTCGCTGCTGGCCCATCCCGAGAACGACCGACCCAAGCTTCAAAATTCGCCCTTGACTTAGCTCTCATTTTCTCCCATAGTCAGAATAGCAGCCGCCATGTCTACTGAGCTTTGGTACGTCACCATTTGCCCATCTTGAGGGGGGATGATGCGCCCTGAGAGCTCTCTGAGCATCATCTCCAGCTTTTGCCATCACCGCAACGCTGCGAAACAGGCTGCATTCTCCTCGTGTGCCACTATTTCAAGCATGCAAAGCTAACTGGTAACCTGCAGCCCCGTCTATGCGGTTCGTACTTTCACTCCCCGGTTCCGGTTTCGAGCGACTTCCCACCGATTGCCAGCCGACCGCTCAACCTCCATCGCCAGCGGGCGATGCATCTGATAACTGTGCTAACAACCATCCTAGCCCTTCTTTGGCGCCATGGGTTGCACCTGTGCCATTGTATTTACCTGCCTAGGCGCCTCCTACGGTACCGCCAAGTCTGGTGTCGGTATCGCCGCCATGGGTGTCCTCCGCCCTGACCTCATCGTCAAGAGTGCGCACTTTTCCGATTCGATCTGCATCAATTGCCGCAGCGAAAGCTAACACGAGCTCCAGACATTGTTCCCGTTATTATGGCTGGTATCATTGGTATCTACGGTCTCGTCGTGTCCGTTCTTATTTCCGATGGCCTGACGCAGAAGCTTCCTCTCTACACTGGTTTCATCCAGCTTGGTGCTGGTCTTTCTGTCGGTCTCGCTGGTCTTGCTGCGGGTTTCGCCATTGGTATCGTCGGTGATGCCGGTGTCCGTGGTACCGCCCAACAGCCCCGTCTCTTTGTTGGCATGATTCTTATCCTGATTTTCGCCGAAGTCCTCGGTAAGTCGCCATGACTGCACTGTCCTGAGACGATTTTAACAACGCAACAGGTCTATACGGTCTCATTGTTGCCCTGCTCATGAACTCCAAGGCAAACACCGACGTCAGCTGTTAAATATTGACGAGAGTGATGGGGTCACAAGCTTGACAATTTGACCACCGCCAAAAGTTTGCGACCCCAGGACGTAATGTGACAATAGAGCATTTGGAGGCGCTTGATCCTCACCCTTGTTCCGCCCGCATATTGGGATTGGAATGAGCATAATGCGTATCGGCAGACAGGTTTATCGCGTCAGAATAGGTATCAAGGGAATGGAGACGTCGTACATGTACACTAGCGACAGGTAGAGTTTGAACTGGCCTCGGGTGTTTCTCGTTATAGACCATGACTGTATGGAGAAGATCTAGTTTTAGGCTAAAGAAGATGCATTTGTTAATTTGGACTTGGGCACACATGATGCGTTTGTGGATTGTAGAGGGCATGCGTAGAAATGATTGCCTAAAACTTGCCCATGTAAAGAAGTATTAGGAAAGGAAAAGAGAAAAAGAAGCCATCTGGCGCGTAATTAACCTCGACCTCGCATCAGGACCTGCTGCATCTTGACATTGACCACGTTTGTATTTTTGTTGTTGCCCTCTTCATCCCAACATTTTTGAAGCCGGAAAACCAAAAAAAAAAAAAAAAAAAAAAAAAAAAAAAAA